>JAIUZE010028646.1:0-20076 GCA_022085475.1 Heliosperma pusillum
ACCTATTTTAACTTGTTGAAATAGATAAAGGATCTTATCAATATAAGACACTTTTTAAATGTCAAGCTAAAATCTTCTATTCCACAATAAATTTTGATTTTAGTATACATGTTTCCCTCTTTCATCCAACATTAAAATCCAACCATTCCTTTCAAAAAGGTAACACGAGTACGTTACTCACAATGAGTGATATGTCATTCACGTGGAAAACAATTTCTCCCACTAAACTTCATGTCTTTTCATGATAACTTTAACTCCCACTTAACTTCATGTCTATACATGACTTTAACTCCCACTGAATTTCATGTCTATACATGACTTTTCGACAATTCGAGTGAAACTCTTCTTATATCTCATAATAGAAAAGATCATCATAAACTCTTGGTAGATACCATAGGCTTGTGTCATGTACACATCCCATTCCAAATCCCTATTTGGACATGTGGTTTTGTTGTGTGTCTTTACACACCTACTATGAAGTATTTCACTGATGATTTGGATCTAAGCATAGTTACGCATTAACTTAGCGTTTGAAGACATCTACATGTCTATCCATGCAACTATAATTGGACAATTCCAAATACATCATTTCTTTGCATAGATTCAATTTAGTTTCATAAGTCTCTTATGCTAGAAAATCGAATTTTAAAATTTCTAGGTGCTTCCACTTCATATATCATAATCTTATTATATCAAGAACATTTTCTTTTGGTCTCGTCACTAGTCTAAGGATTCACCTAAGAACGATTTCTTTTGGTCTTCTCACTAGTCTTCCGTCTAACCTAAGAACATTTTATTATGGTTTCCTCACTAGTTCCTAACTAGTTTTTCGTTGTGGCTTATTTTCTCCCACTCTATCTTTAGAAAAATACAACTATTTTCTTTAAAGATAGCCTTATGATCCACAAACAATTTTGTACTCATACTCATGAGGGAGGGAGAAGTATCACAACATGACCTTAAGTGATCTACTAAAGACTTCATTGTAAAGACATCGTATCTTAGCTTCGAGATAGACTAGTTCTATAAGCTAAAGAGGTGGACTCATATTCATGTCATTTACAAACTTTATAAGTGGTGTGGCCAATTGGTTTGGTAGATACCCTATTTTGAGTTCAATAACTCAATTTGACTTAACAATTGATCTTTCAAAGTAAGAATCGAATTCTTAGCCTTTCATTATAATGATCCAATCATCATAATACTAATATGATCAATTTGAGTCGATACAATTTATGCTATTTGTGTAAGTAGAGTATAATGACAAGTTTTAGAACTAAAAAGTTTCAATAAACCGAGTGACTTGGGTTGAAAACCAAGTCACTAAAATCCAATTACAACCAAATGTTAATAAAAGGAAATAGACAAATTTCCATTGTCAAACAAGGAAATAAAGAGTTTCTAAAACAATGTCACAAAATACAACCCAATAAAGAAGACAATACAAAATAAGTCCAAGCTTCCATATGTCTTCATCCATGGGTGGCTACCTTAGCTTCCCTTGAAGAGCCTCTTTAGGCTTGCTTGTTGTTAAGTGGTTACTTTACGTGTATTTAGTACCTTAATTAGGCTTGTTTTGACTCCCCTTGATATGATTTTAGGATAGCTTTGCATGATTTCGTCATGTTTCGATATATACTACGCTTTCGTAAGTTTCGTGTTTGTTTCAGGTGAAAACAAACCATCCTTGTAAAGGTATCCATGATAGGAGTGATGAGAAACGAGTTCTCGGACATTAGAATGAAGAATAAAGGCTTAGATGTCATGAGCATAAAGATTGAAGTATTTTATGAAGAAGAATAGATAAGAAGAACTCCCCCGGGCGGGGATATTTTTTACCCGGGCGGGGAAAATGGCACTTGAAGCCGCAATTGGGCAGAAGCACTCCCCCGGTCGGGGAAGTTTTGTACCCGGGCGGGGGGACTGCGAAAACTCCTATTCGAGTTTTGGAAACTCCAATTTAGCTTAGTTTCCAAGTTCTAATAAAAGACCTATTATTAAGAAACTCTTGGATACTTAGTTTTAGATACATTAATTTTATCTTATGCTTAGATTATCATTAGCCCTAATTACAATAACTCTCTCTAGATTAAGATTTAATTACTTTGCTCTTTGGATTATTGCAATTATATTTCGTTCTATTCAACATTCAGGTTCTTTAATTACAACTATTCTCTCATCTATTCTTTTAATTATGTCTTATATTGTTTTAATTATGAATTGTTTGTCTTCTTTTATTATGAGTGAGTAATTTTTCATCTGGGGTTCGTAGGATTGTTATAGGGATGACAAGCATGAATTGAATTGTTAATTTTGATTACCTAATTGGTATCTGGGATTTAGATAAAGATTTATATTGAATTGGATTGTTGTTTTTGATTGAATGAATCTAAAGCACGTTAATTGTTCAATGGGAATTGAGAATTGTTTTGTGACGAGATTTATCCACCAAGTTCATCATCTAATAATAGGTTAAAGCTAAATCAATTTGTGGAAGCAAGGCGGTTTAGTTTAGAACATTAATCTTATCTTTGATTATTAGTCATTCATGGAAGTGTCTAATTGATAATTAGGACTCAACTATCAACTTAATGCCTCTACTTGGTTTAATTTGCTTATGGAAGTAAGTAGGTTGATCAATATTAGGGAGTTTAATTGACTCGGAAGAGTTATTAATAGCAAATTAGATAATGTCTAATCCGAGTAGTGATTTGGTAATTACTTATCTTTAGTAGAGCTTATCGACCTATAACGAGACTATGGACCTTAGACCTTTTAGTTATTGAATAAAATCGTTGTTATTTGCTTATAAATTTAGTCTAGTTAATTCTCTATTATTGATTCCTCGTAGCTAAAGTATAATCTAATTCGACTAGTACTTAACTTTACTTCCCTGAGATTGACTCGTAAGCATCTACAATTGACCCGTACGCTTGCGGTATTTTTAACTGAACAAGTTTTTGGCGCCGCTGCCGGGTAAGTAACGGTTAATATTAGTTAATTTTAGATTAGTTTAGACTACGTTATTTTCCCCCTTTCAAATGTTATTTTATCTTGGTTTTCCACATTATGAAGATGAGGAATTTTGGGCTTACCTTGATAGACTTAAACAGTTCCTTGACTCATTTGATGGTCACGGCTTTAGCGATGAAGAGTTACGTCTAACAATTCAGAATGGTATAAATATTCGTGTTAGATCTTTGTTTAATTCTTTATGTGGTGGAGATCTTTCTTCTAAATCAACTAATGAAGCTTATGACCTTTTTGATTGGTTAGAACGTGAAAGTCGTAACCCCGAATTCTCGTTTTTAAAGGCTTGTCAGATAAACGATAATGTGAAAACCCATGATGATTTTGAGGCCTTTGATAATACTGTTGAGGGTGATAAATGTATGGGTGAAATTGTTGACATATCAACCAAGGAGATTATTGATGAAATTATTTTACAAGAGGATGAGGTTGGTTATTTCTGAGCCAAGGCAGGTGATATATACAACCTCAATCCTACCGCTTATTCATCTATCCCTTCTAAAATTCTTGATTTAGTTCCATCAGTTCCCCTTCTTTATCCTCCTCCATGCTTAAGTTCATTATATCTTTCCCATTCCTATGAATGTTTGGATGAGTACCTTGACGATACATCTTTTTATTTCCTTTCCGGACATTTTGGGACCTATAAAGGTAGACCGCCAGACATATCTGAATCGGTAAGTGATTATTTTGAGGTGATGTTTCATAATATCAAAGATAATGAACAAGATAATGAACGGTGTTTTGGGTCATATGAAACTAACTTTATGGAGCAACCAATGATTAAGGAATGGATTAACATATTCATGTTTGATGAGAGTTCTTCAAGGGAGTATGATAAGTTACAACGTTTTTTATCCATGACGATACTTGTCTATAATTTGAAACGTTGTCACTTACATTGTCATGAAGAGTGCTCGCAGGCTTATGATCAACTCTTGCGATCATTAAATGCTTCTTCCATTGAAGATGATCCAAGCTGAGAATATTGAAAAAGCGTAAAGCTAATGACGTTAAAGAAGCGCTTCTTGGGAGGCAACCCAAGTTAGGTATGTATTTATTTTTGTTTTCTCATTTTAAAAAAATAATAATGAAGGATCTGTTTAGCTTGTTTGGGCGCAGTTGACCATGCTGTCGGTCAAAACCCTTCCCCCTTCTTTTGTTTATTGTCCCATGTTTTGAATTTCTTATGCATTGAGGACAATGCGTCGTTTAGGCTTGGGGGAGGATACACTTCATTATATATGTGTTGTAGTTATCTTGTTAGTAGTTAATTCATCGCATGGCATTTCTTTCAAAAAAAAAAACCAAAAAAAAACAAGAAAAAATCTTAAAAATCCAAAAAATTTGACATCTTATTACTAGTGGATTTGGCTTATGCTTAAACATTGATTATGTCTCATTCCATTTTGCTAACCTTTGAAGCTTGCTAATTGCATGTTTTAGGCCTTAGTTGTCTTTCTAAGACAACTCGAAAATACTGCTAGATGAGTCTTGACACCGTGACACCTGACGGGGCGCGAGATCCTTGACCACACCATGTATTAGGCATAACTACTTAAATTGAGAGGATGTAGAGCCTCCAAGACCGGCGTACTTCTATCCGGTCTCATTGTTAGGATTTGTGAGTAGTTTCCCTCCAGAATGCGCTTTACTTGAGTGTGGTGTATCCCCTCATTCTCCTTGTGCATTCGATCATCTTGCGTTATGAGGCATGTTTGTTTTGTTATAATTTGAACTCCACATGGCCAAATAGACTTGTTTTATTACCCTTTGAATTAATCCGCTGCTTGTAGCCCGTCTGAACCTTTCTAGCCTGATTTTCTTTGGTTAACCCACATTATATAGCTACATTCCAAAATCTCCGACCTTAGCCGGGTCAGTCGTGTGTAGTAATTTTGTGGTTATTTTGCTACTAAAGGTGGGTAAGGGTGTTTAATTGTGTAGTCCAATACTTCACTTGTTGATAGCATAAAGTTTATTCTTTGGACTTGCGTATCTTATTACTCTTATCCCATGTCATTCCTCTCATGAAAATAAAGAGTTGATGAAAAGAAAAAAAAGAAAAAAAAAGGAAAAGAAAAGAAATACATGAATGAAGGAAAAAAAGAGGGAATGACATGGAGACTTTTGCGTATGATCAAGAAAGAGATAGTCCATTGAGTTGAGTTTTGGGTTTATATCCGGATTAGAGTTTGCTTTGTATTGTAATAAACAAATGGTGTCTAATGGGATTTAAATGGGAAGTAGTGATTTTCTAGCATATTTATCACTTTCCTTATGTCACAAGGTATAAGATCATTTCACCATTGTGTTTTAGCTCTTTCCGGATTGCCTTACATTGTCTACTTAGTGATGTTGGGTTCCTAATGTTGGATATTCATTTGGTAAGTACAAATACGCGACTACCGGCTTTTAACTCCACATTATCCAAATATGTTGCCACTTTTTACCCTTCAACCTAAGCCCCGTTGCAACCCTTTGCCTCGCTTGTATGAATTGAATGCATGAGAATTGGAGGGGTATTCCACTCTTTATTGTGGGCGTAGTGCCATTTTTGCACATTTCCTGCAGGTTGAATATGTGAGTGCCACAATAAAAATTGCCTTGTTCTATGTGTGATGAGTGACATCTTGTGAGCGCCTAGTACATGGTATTGCACGGTTAAAGGATTGAGCATGGAGTGAGGTGTTGCAGCGTCTTATGATCATTAATGATGTTTGTGTTTTCACCACTCCCTTAAGTTTATCAAGGGAAGAGGCCTTTACGTGTATTATGCTACTTTCGTGTAGGGTGATGCATTTGGTATTGAGCTGTTTAGCCATTTCACTATCTTGTCCTCCTATTTATTGATTGTTTGCTGAGTATTTGCTTGAGGACAAGCAAGGTTTCGGCTTGGGGGAATTTGTTAAGTGGTTATTTTACGTGTATTTAGTAGCTTAATTAGGCTTGTTTTGACTCCCCTTGATATGATTTTAGGCTAGCTTTGCATGGTTTCGTCATGTTTCGATATATACTACGCTTTGGTATGTTTCGTGTTTGTTTCAGGTCAAAACAAACCATCCTTGGAAAGGTATCCATGATAGGAGTGATGAGAAACGAGTTCTCGGACATTAGAATGAAGAACAAAGGCTTAGATGTCATGAGCATAAAGATTGAAGTATTTTATGAAGAAGAACTCCCCCGGGCGGGGATATTTTGTACCCGGGCGGGGAAACTGGCACTTGAAGCCGCAATTGGGCAGAAGCACTCCCCCGGGCGGGGAAGTTTTGTACCCGGGCGGGGGGACTGCGAAAACTCCTATTCGAGTTTTGGAAACTCCAATTTAGCTTAGTTTCCAAGTTCTAATAAAAGACCTATTATTAAGAAACTCTTGGATACTTAGTTTTAGATACATTATTTTTATCTTATGCTTAGATTATCATTAGCCCTAATTACAATAACTCTCTCTAGATTAAGATTTAATTACTTTGCTCTTTGGATTATTGCAATTATATTTCGTTCTATTAAACATTCATGTTCTTTAATTACAAGTATTCTTTCATCTATTCTTTTAATTATGTCTTATATTGTTTTAATTATGAATTGTTTGTCTTCTTTTATTATGAGTGAGTAATTTTTCATCTAGGGTTCGTAGGATTGTTATAGGGATGACAAGCATGAATTGAATTGTTAATTTTGATTACCTAATTGGTATCTCGGATTTAGATAAAGATTTATATTGAATTGGATTGTTGTTTTTGATTGAATGAATCTAAAGCACGTTAATTGTTCAATGGGAATTGAGAATTGTTTTGTGACGAGATTTATCCACCAAGTTCATCATCTAATAATAGGTTAAAGCTAAATCAATTTGTGGAAGCAAGGCGGTTTAGTTTAGAACATTAATCTTATCTTTGATTATTAGTCATTCATGAAAGTGTCTAATTGATAATTAGGACTCAACTATCAACTTAATGCCTCTACTTGGTTTAATTTGCTTATGGAAGTATGTAGGTTGATCAATATTAGGGAGTTTAATTGATTCGGAAGAGTTATTAATAGCAAATTAGATAATGTCTAATCCGAGTAGTGATTTGGTAATTACTTATCTTTAGTAGAGCTTGTCGACCTATAACGAGACTATGGACCTTAGACCTTTTAGTTATTGAATAAAATCGTTGTTATTTGCTTATAAATTTAGTCTAGTTAATTCTCTATTATTGATTCCTCGTAGCTAAAGTATAATCTAATTCGACTAGTACTTAACTTTACTTCCCTGAGATCGACTCGTAAGCATCTACAATTGACCCGTACGCTTGCGGTATTTTTAACTGAACACTTGTCCTTGCCTTTGTCTTTGCTTGGGTGCCCTAATTACAATTAAAAAGGGTAAGAATCACAACTTGTATCTATATACCAAAGTTGAGATCATAACATAAAAGATAGGGATGAAAATTTACCAACGGAAATAATTTTTCCGGCTTTGATATCTCCCAGATATTTGGGGCAATTCCTTTTCCAATGCCCTATGCCATTACAATAATGACACTTGTCCTCGGTTGAGGCACCTTTCTTAGGCTTTGGTGAGCTATTCTCAATAGCTTTTCCTTTGCCTTTGTAGGTGGAGGGCTTCTTCCCCTTGCTTGCACCTTTCTTGAATTTCCCCTTACTTTTGTTATTGATGTGGAGTACATCGTTGGTGGTGCTAACATTTAGCCCCATGTCTCTTTCCGCTTGCACAAGCATCTTGTGCAACTCATGAAGAGAAGTTTGCATATTTTGCATATTGTAATTTACCCTAAGTTGCACATATGCCTTAATTTTTCTCAAGGAGTGTAGTACACGGTCAATAACGAGTTGTTCGGGAATGTCAACCCCTTGCAATTTGAGAGTCTCGACATGCTCAATCAATTTGAGTACATGAGGGCTAACCTTTTGGCCCTCTTTAAGATTCATGTCGAAAAACGCGGAATCCGTCTCATATTGAATGATCCTAGGAGCTTGTGAAAACATGTTCACAAGCTTGGCATAGATCTCATAGGCCGTGCTCATCTTTATGGCACTCCTTTGGAGATCGGCCTCCATAGAGAAGATCAAAATATTTTTTGTCGCGGCGGCTTCCTTTTGGTAAGCCTCATAGGCTCGCCTTGCGGCGGCGGTTTACCTTTCATTAGGTGTTTCGGGAGAGGCTTCGGTAAGATAACGAAGCTTGTCGTCACCTTCCGCGGCAAAGCGGAGTTGCGCATCCCAATCGGCAAAATTTGCGCCATTCTTTTCTAACTTGCATCGATCCATGAAGGATCGAAGCCATGAGACATTCGTGAGAGTTGGAGCATTGGTGGTGGTGAATGAACTAGCCATTGCGATTGTACAAAGTTAACTACAAATTTTAGACATAAAGGAAATGTCAACATTTATCATTTTAAATACTTGTAAACATTTTAAACAAGTTTTAACATTTAAATAGTGACCTCTACCCAACTATTATAAATGATTCCGAGATCCAAATTCATATCAACTTGGGCACGGTAAGCCGATTCATCCCTCATTAACATAATTCGGTGGATTAACTCTTTAATCGATTCTACATTAGAACTCTCGGTCGATAATATTACTTTAATATTTATCTTAAGCTCGGAACATATGCGGCTACAGTCACGAATACTTTCGTTGAGCTCAATCCAAATTTCGAAATAATAACCTTTATTACCCGACTTACCCAACGTAACAAGTTTGGCACCCCGGTGAGCCGAGCCTACTTCCTTGCGAAATTGGAATTCATGGGTTCTACAATTTGGTAAGGCTTGATCTCAATTAATTATTATGAGAGGTCATGTCAATTTATTATCTATCTCATTTAAGTGAACTAAATTGATGAATTATCGATAATTGTAATTGACACGGTCGAATACTCGATAAAATATGCATGTCATGTTATGGCGATTTGGCAATGCATGCAAAACACATTTAATAAAATGCAAGCATAAAATTAAAACTCCTAGTATGGCCTTTCCTAGAATAGAAAATCATATAATCTATTACAAATTCGGAAACCAACTCCTTTGGTCCCTTGAACTTCATAAGCACGCCTCCCAAAGTCACCGTCTCTCTCAGAACGCCATTCTGAATGGCACCGTCTTTGGGAAACTCCGGTATTACAAATTATATAATAAAATTACAATAATTTCCTATTATACATTTGTAAAATAAAATAATACGATGAAAGTGATACGAGATCACAATAAATTACAACCAAATCAATATTCTCTTACATTCCGGTTAATATCAATTAAAACTAAGGCCATACAAGGAATAAATTATATAATTCCAAATTACATAAACCAAAATATGACATTCATAATAAATATGAAGCATAATAATATGTATAAAACATGCTCATTTTAAATGCCAAAACGCCCTATTTTACGGTTTATATCATATATAACCCGGTTTTACGGAAATGCATGATAACAACACTTTAAAATCACCAAACAATACTTAAATCCTATTTAAGTCCAAGTTAATTATCCCAACTGATTTAGGACTCAAAAGTTAGTCATCACTCAATTTTTGACAATAATTCAACTTGTTGTTATATAATAGCTCATAATTAGACTTTAAAAACATATTTTAATCAAATAAATCCAAATTTAATTACAATAATTTCAAATTTCAAATTTTAAATTTTTTACATTCTGGAACATTTCCATGACACTCAAAATGTCAAAAATCATGGTTAAAAATTTTGAATCGTTTTTGAGAAAAATCGGTTGCGCTTTATCGGTTTTATCAAATAAAAACATAAAGCATGTGAAAATTAATAAAATTAAATTTTCAACTTTAGATCTCAAATTTGGGACATTTATGCAACCAGGAATAATTTTCTCATAACATAAAATTTATTTTAGCTATATTTGCTAAATAAGTCACTATTTATGCCATTTTTACATTAAAAAATCATAAATCATGTTAGACAAATCACATTAGTCTCAAATTTTCTAGTCTGACAGGAAAACATGCTTGTGAGTATGTGACAACATACTAAAATTTCATGGTCAGATTCAAAGCGGAAGTATTTTTAACCATTTGACCTTTATTTATTTCATTTTATCATATAAAAATCATAAATCATGAGAAACAACTCCACTTCACACGAAATTTTACATACACTAAGTAAAATGCATGTGTGATATTGTTTAAAAATTTCACGGTCATAAGATAAGTCTAACTGTTTTTAGCATTTTAAACATCATTTTACTCATTAAAATGTAAACACTAAAAATCATATTTGAGCAATAAAAATTTCCATAAATCATCAAAATGACCTAAAATCATATTAGGGCCAGAATATAGTGACATGCAAATGACTTTGTGATTTTATCTCATAAAACACAAATTACTAGTTTTCTTTAAGTTACATTAACTCGAAAAAACTATAAATCGATTATGCATGCAACTACCAAAGCTCTTGATACCGCTTGTAAGTTACTTTAACTTGATATTAGACATTTCTAATATCATTATACTAATAGTTTACTCTTAAATCATTTAGACCTTATGCATGCATAACATGTAAATACAAAGGTAAGAAGAAATTGTTCCTTACATTGAATATATATGAAATGGGCACAATATTTAAACTCATTTTAAATATTGTTCTTGTGCTAGTAATAATAAGGAAGATCTCAAAGTTCCAAACTAAAAACTCTCCTCAAGGATTTTTACCTTGACAATCCCTTAAAAACTAATATTATCTAATCTTGAGATAAATATTTGTTCCCTTAAACTTGTCTAATATCTAAATATTACTACTACTAGTAATGATTTTATGAGTATATTAGATAGAAGAATAATATGAAGTTCTTAACTTAGAGAGATATATCTCAATATGCATGCAAGAATGTAATATATATGGGTAGTACAAAAATGAGAAAATCAACCCCTTTAGGCACCCAAATGTGTCGTGCAAGGGAGCTCCAAAATGAGCCAATGGGTGCAAATCCATCTTTTTCATTTTTGTCTTATCAAAGAAGTAGCCTTAAGTCTAGGATGATTAGCCATAATCATTATGTTTATTTTACAATAAAATAAACACCCACCAAGGCATACTAGCCTTAAAATTTTCGGCCCCCACAATATAAAATAGGTCCATTTTAAGTTTGTCAATTGTCAATTGTATTATGAAGTGATATGTGACATATTCCAAGCCTTATGTCAATATAATGCATATTTAACCTTTTAAATACCATCTTATATAAAAATAAATCACATACAATAAATTAACTTGGTGATTCCTAATCACATAAAATGGATCATATTAATATAATTCACAATATTTGTAATTATAATTAATCTATTATTCTTGATTCAATTGTTTCATAAAAAATAAACATATTTTAGTAATTAAACGTTTTAATTGCTAAATCAAATCTTATTTAATCAAATTACAATAAGGTATGAATTTTTACTCACAAAAATTATTCATTTTTAAGGAATTAATCAACTCGTATCTTAATACGACTAATTAATTTTTCAATTAAGAGATTTGTCATATAGGTATGACCTTAAGGGATCAAATAATCCTCACCGTCAAACGACAGTAACGTCAAACTCTAGTTAGTCAATCGTTACCGATTAATGTTGATTAGTTGACTATATAATAGAATTATCCCTTTGTATTCTTATTAGTAAGATTTAATTATGTGATCGCACTATTGTTGAGGACACTTACTCCAACAATGGCCGCGATAAACTTCACCTTAAGCTTCACAACGAACCCTCGGTACGACACGCTAACTCCTTTCGGGCCCCTTAAAGACCCTTCTCCCGATGACAATATATATTTGCCTTATATCTACCCAACCAATCCATCCCGACAATTATCTTAAACTCGTCTAAAGGAAATTCAAACTGGTCAACAGGAAAACCCACCTCCCCCACAATCATAGACACACCCTTAAACAGCTTAATACAAGACACTTACTCCCCAGAAGGTATAAAAACCTCATCCCTTACAGACTCATTATTCCCAAGCCCCAACAACATTGCATGACTCTTAAAAATAAAAGAATGGGTCACCCCCGAATCGAATAAAACAAAAGATGGGACACGATTAACAAGAAATGTATCGGTGACAACCTGCGCATCCGCCTCTACTGATTGCTTATCTATCATGAACAGTTTGCCACTGTTCTTCTGACCACTTCTTTGCACTGTGCTCGCAGATGCCAGAGTCTTCAATGCTGAATTCTGGTTCTCATTATTATTATTCTGCCGCTGGTAGGTCCCTCAATTGTGGTTATAGCCACCGCCGGTCACACTCTAGTTCCCTTGCCGGTTCCATGAACCCGCAGGCCGATTACTAGTCATGCTCCGAGAATAACTCTGATGGAATAAAGGTTGGTAACCCCCACCCCCTACTGAAGATGGACACACGAATTTCTTGTGCCCAAAGCCACCACAACCATGACACCTCACCCCCGAAGTCTCACTAGCAGCCTGACCGCCGTTCTCTCCATATTGTTGTCCCCTCTTGTAGCCACCACCACCAGAATAGGCTCTGGCCTGAGAATAGTACTCTTCTCGAAGATAGAGTTGCCTTCACCCTCACTAGCCGCCTTCCTCTTTTTATTCATTGCATCCTTCGCTTCACTTGTCATTTTAGCTAACCGTTTCGTCTGCCCAGCCTTCTCATATGCTTCCTTAAGGTCAGACGTCACTCCCACATGTAACTTGTTCATGACCCTTAAGACTAACCCCTTTAGAAACTTATCAGACATAGCCTTTTGGCTCCACTACATATCGTCATCATAGCTTTCCAACTCCATGAACTTGATTTAGAAATCGGTCACGGACATCTCCTCAGTCATCTTGAAAGAGTCGAACTTAGCCCTCAGCTTTCCCCTCACATGCTCGGGAAAAAACTCCGTCCTCATCTCCGCCTTGAACTCTCTTCACGGTATCGCCTCCTCCCAACTCTCAACGAAGTACTCCTTCATAGCTACTCTCTCACAGAACCACCACTTCCCCGCGTGACCCCTCAAGTAGAACGTGACTTGATCAACACACAGATTCTCCAGACAATTGACGACCTCGAATATACTCTCCATCTCCCGATGTCAGCCATCTAACAAATGGGTTGCACCAGTACCCTCGTAGGTAGTGGGTCAATGACGGGCAATGGTTGTGCTTATGGTAGTAGCATAAGCCAACATCGCTCGGTCCTTCCCCAGCGTCTTAAGGGCCTCTGTAAGCCCTGCATTCTGTTCAATCAGCATGGCTACCTCCTCAGTGCTAATTCCGGGGTTGCAGTTGATGCACTAGCTCTTTATGCAGGCATGGTAACTAAAATAAGAAACGTAAACGTTAGCACAAGCCTACGACTGAAAACAGACTACGGTTTTGTCACAAACACAGTCGGTCGAGTGCGTCAAGCCACTCGGCCGAGTACAGCCCACTCGATCGTGTACCGCATGTACTCGGTCGAGTACATCTAACACGGAATTCAACTAAAATATAGAGGGATTTTCACTCGATCAACTCTAAAATGGCACTCGGTCAAGTCCTACACGCTCGGTCGAGTGTCAACATACACTCGGACGAGTCACTTAAAACAGTATTGATCAAAATATACAGGGTGTTTTACTTGGTCGAGTCCATAATGGCACTCGGTCGAGTTCAGGTTACTCGGCCTAGTGTCACCATGCGCTCGGTCAAGTCACAAAATATAGCACTTATAATCACAGCAGACCCCCACACTCGATCGAGTGTCAAAGGTACTCGGTCGAGTATCCCTTACTGGTCGAGTCCTGTGCCCTCACACGGTCGAGTCATGCATAACACGACCCCCAACACACCAACACACCAATAACCATAATAGTTCATATATATAACATGCCGATCATAATAATCACATTCTCATGCCCATATCATACTCATTCAATTCACATGCGCCTCATACATACATTATATAATCACATGAAATTCATAAGTAACATGTTTGCCATCATGTTATCATATTCAAGCTCATACTCCATCGCACTTCTCATCATTCTCAACAATTAACATAGTAACCACATCAAGTATATACATACATCCCGACACTACACGTTGTGAGCGACTAAGAGATTTAGGGGTAAAATTGCGATTTCAGGTTGTCTCCCAAATCTTTGCGGTAGCTCCCTATGACTCCTACCTGGGTTCATTTTATTAGACGCTCCTAATTCATTGCGTTCATTGGTTTTAGGTTCCAAAATCGTTCGCTCTGATACCATTTTGTAACACCCCCATATACCAAAGAGCCTTACAAGACCTACTTATTACATGGAGATGCTACCATCTCGGTTGCCCGAGGTAGTACATTTCAAAACTCACAATAAAAGAACAAAACTTTATTTAAATCTAATAGTTTAATTCAAATACATAATCCCAAATCAGACGACATACCATCTAAACCAATAATCCAAAACCAACATAACAATAGAAGTAATGTAATGTCTATGACTCTAGTAGACTCAGCGGAAGCTATAACTCGACAGTGGTGATCCCAATCAACATCCCAGCACAGCTCAACGAGTTACATATTGATCACCTGCTCACCATTCCCAAATGGATCACAGCAGTTTTGTAAAATAGTAACATGGTCAGTAACGGTATACACTGATCAATGTACAAGACAGTCAAGCTCACAATAAAGAAAGAGAAACCAGAGGGCCACCGCAAGGGTTACCTCAACAGCATCAGGTTACCATCCCTGGCCTGCAAAATCACCAAATGATCCCAGACCATAGCCATGGGCATCGAAATTCCATCTCACTGCAGTGAGACACCTGGAACATTAATGTGCACATCCCCTCACAGCGGGAGAACTACAAGGGGCGAACTCGGGGTGTGATTCGTCTCCCAACGGACCACCAAAATAGTAACCAAGTAACCACTCCAAACTCCAATCCCAACTCCATTATCGTCATTAATCAATCAAATACATTATCACAACAACATCTTATCACAAAGATTATCATACACAATTACTGAGTAGGAAAACTTTACCTTATTCGCAGGTCCGCAGTAAACACAATGCAATAAATTTAGAAGTCTTCTTCTATGAATCCTCCCCGTAAACATACAATTAACATATATTAATACAAATCCCCCCTTCCCTTTTCCCCCAATTTAATTAGGGTTTCAATCAATACAATTGTCAATGTTAATAACCATAAAAGTGAATCACTTACCAAGTAGAATGAATGAAACAAGAAGCAATGTCCGATCTGGAATGATTAAAGATGTTCTTGAAGGTTTGAGAGAGTTTGAGAGAGTTTTTAGAGAGAATAGGGTTTTTGTTAAGAACGTAAACTGAAAATTATGTTTTAACTCCCTTATTAATCCATAATCAAACCGTCCGAATTATCCTCACAGGACGGTGTACTCGGTCGAGTACAAGATGCACTTGGTCGAGTACGACTCACTTGTTCGAGTGCTCACCAAACTCGGTCGAGTAGCACAGAACGGAATACTGTTCAACTGATAGACCAACCCCACTCGGTCGAATACTCTCTACTCGGCCGAGTACTCAAGTCACTCGGTCGAGTAAGCCTTACTCGACCGAGTACCTAGCGTTCAAAAATACGGAGTAATACAATGGGTCTAATTCTGATATTGACAGACTCCAGCTTTGGCAGCAATTGAACAATGTGATCATGTATCACTTCGGATTTTGATCATTGTATCACTTCGGATTTTGATCATTCTATCACTTCGGATTTTTTTGTCAAACACAACCTTTAAAAAAAATATTCCAAACACCACCTTTAAAAAAACGAAATTGTCAAATACAACCTTTAAAAAGAAATTTTTTGCCAAACACGACATTTTGGGCGGAAGACTCAGCATTTTGGCCAAAGTTTGACAACTTTCAAGGGGTTATTTTCAGTCGATTTTTGAGATAGCAAACGAGCTTAGACTCGTTATTGGAAAGATGGGAGTACATGCTTTCTAGGGGTTGTCAACATGGTATTCTAAGGTGGCGTTATGTGTGGTTAGTTGGTGTGTAAAGTGAGGAGGGTTGAATAGGGTCCTTATAAGTCTAGGATTACATCGGGTGGTCAGGGGATTTTCGTGGGTCTTTTAATGGGGGTACGAAGCTTTGTTTGGTCTACAATTTGGTATGTAGGTAGAGGGAAGTACAAGGTAGGTCATAGTTGTGCTTTTTTGTGACATTTGTTCGTTGGAAGTATTGTTTCGAGAAGAGTAAAGAGGAGGTAAAAACAAAATAGAAGAAAGTTAAAGTATAATTTTTTCGGGGGTCAATTCACTCCCCTTGATCGACTACTTGCAACCAACAAACGCCACAAAAAACACAGTTATGACCTACCTTGTACTCCCCTCTACCTACATTCAAAAGTTCAGAACAAACAAAGCATCATAACCCCATTAAAAGACCCACAAAAAAACTATCTAACCACTTGTTGTATACCCAGACTTACAAGAACCCTCTGTGAACCGCTTTACTTTATACATCAATTAATCACATACAAGTCCACCTTTGATCACAATGTTGACAATGCTTGGTAATAAGGGTAAAGTCGTGTCACCTTAATCAAAGTAAACCTAATTCACAACTAACTAATAGTCAGCGGTAAGCAAGGTATCGAATCCACAGGGAGGCGGTAGTATTCTAATCTATTAAACTAAGTTCGTCTCTAAAGTAACAATTCGGGGTTTGAGATTGAGTTCTAAACTAAAAGCAATCAACAATAACAATAACTAATAGCAAACAATAACAACTAACAATAATAACAACTAATAATAAGCAATAACAAACTAATAAGGTTGAAAACAATGAGATTAAAAGTCTAGGGTCTCAGGTTCACTAGGATTATTGTTCAGGGGTAGGGATAAAATCAACTATCATGCAATAAAGCTATCTAAGGTCACAAGATCGGTCGATTCAATTATGCCCTTTAGATCTACAATTTAACATGCGATCGCTATCATTAAACGAGTTCTATTCAATTATCGTAGCCTATCTTAGTCTTAACCCGGTCGGTGTCAATCCTAATTTGCGAGACTAGTTAATTAATCCTGGCCAGTAATCAAACAACTAGAATTAAAACGATAATCAAACGATAACCATGCAATTGCAATTCAATCAATTAATCTACCCCTTCTAACAATCCTAGATCCCCTTTCAACCCTAGAAAGGAATTTAGCTACTCATAACGATATAAACAACAACAATAATAATTAAAGTAAACATGATTAACAATAATGAAAGGATGAACAAAGAATAATTAAAGAACTAGAAGACAATTAAATTGAATAACAAAGAAAGATTGAAGAATACCGATTACAAGTTGAACTAAAGACAATCGTCTTTGATGAATAAAATCCAAAGGCAAATTAAACTAAATTAGGGTTTCTGATTTAAAGTATAAAAGCATTAAAAACCATAAGAAGGCATGTCTAATTATGAAAGACGAGCTTTCTTTTTATAATACAAAAGATCTAATTAATTAGGTTAAAGTTTAGGAAAATAGGAAAAGCCGCCGAAAACATAGGTTGCTCGATCGAGCAAAGTGATTCTGCTCGATCGAGCAAGAGAATAGTGCGAATCGATCGAGCAAGACCTTCTGCTCGATCGAGCAGCCCTTCAAAAGCCTCGTTTCTTCGATTTTCTTCATTTCTTCTCTTTCATTCTCGATTCCCGTGCCTAACCTTCCACGATCCACCTCCGCCATGCTCCATATCTACTCAAAAAGCTCCAAATGCATCCAATCTGCATTAAAACATAACAAAAGCGGCAGAATCGATATTCTAGCTAAAATAGCATAGAAATAAGCAAGGAAAGACGGTAAATCGAGTTAAATGCATCTAAGGGAGGCATAAAATATGTATATAAATAATGATCATCACTTGGAAAGCATGTACTCCTACCTTTTCAACGAGTCCAAGAACACTTCAAATCGACCTCGTTTGCTATCTCAAACTGGAAATCACCCCATTGCAAGTCGTCAAACTATGGCTAAAATGTTGAGTCCTCCACCCAAAAGGTTGTGTTTGGCAATAAATCTCTTTTTAAAGGGTATGTTTGACAATTTTGTTTTTTAAAGGTGATATTTGGAAGAAAAAGTTTTTTAAAGGTTGTGTTTGACAAAAAAAAATCCTATTTGTAATCACTTTAAACAATGCTTATTAAATGTTGTTTCATTATGATCTATTTGATATGTGCTACCTCGGGCAACTGAGATGATAGCATTCTCATTTGCTAAGGTAGACCTTGGTAAGACACTTTGGTAGATAAAAGTGTTACAATTATACCCTTAACTTTTGATTGTAGTAAATAAGGTCCTTGATTTTAAAGTATTTAAACAATTTATGATAACTTTTTAAAATAAATTACATAAAATGGATTATCGTATGAAATTATTCTCACATGTACATAGGTTATATTAATTGTAAAATTAATAGAATATTCCAAAAATCTATGAAAAAAAAATATGTTTAAATTTTATATATCAAAAACTGTAATAATTATATTATGTGTATGATAAATTTAGATCTAATTTTTCATAACGATACTATTGTTGAAAATAAAAATTGGGTTAATTTCATTTTCGGATTAAGGTGGGGACTAACTACAAGAATCCCTTTATCTCCTATTTACATCTCTAAATTTCTCCGCTTACTTTTCCCACCTAAGTGACACTCTACTAAATACTTTCATTTTAATTAATTGAGGTCACTATCTATTTACAATATATTTACCGCCTAAATATACCATAAATTAATTATACCATAAATAATATTGGTAATTACGGTCACAAATTTTTCATAACTACTGTTTAGCCTTTACATGAACAAAACAAATTTTCTACCAATTTCAAAATAAAATAAATAACATAATTGTCGACTTCTCTAATATTTTTATCTAAAAAAGTCGATCGGCACTAATCCCCCTTACTACTAGGAGAATAAAGTTTCTCTTAGTTTTCCCGCCTAAGCTACAAGTTTTCATAAATGGGCCAGATCTTTGATAACAAACTAAGTAATTATTGGGCCATAATTAGGATCCCACAACATTACGTAAAAATAAATATAGTCATCCACTTGAAATATACATTTAGACCCACCACACTACATAAAACATAATTGAGTATCAATTAGAATTAATCATAAGAATCAATTAGCACGTTAAATAAGGAAGTTGTGCCATTTAAATCTCCTTCAAAATATATATTTCCTCTCAAAATTACAATTGTACAATCTGATAATCTGAGAACAAGAGGTAGCTCAAGTGGTAAGAGCACTCTTACTCCAGCCATGAAGTTGGGGGTTCGATTCTCACCCGCGACATTATGGTTAAGCAAAAAAAAAACAATCGCATAATCTAATATAACTATGGTGACTCAGATTCTCTCTACAAAACATAATTGTGTTCATCTTAATTGAGGTAACTTTAAAATTCCCCATCTTCTGATTTATACTCCCAAGTGTTTAACCGATCAGCCTATAGTATTATAAGGTGATGTAAACCTTAATTTATATGATTCTCAAAAAATTAATTTATATGATTTTCTAAATCTCATACTTACATAAAATGTAGAGTATTATCTCTGCATAAAAAAAATCTTGCCGTACATAAAATAGAATCAGAAAGGTTTTGCATAACATGTAAAGTATTACGTACAAACTGTAGCCTAATAAAATCCTAAATTGAATTTTTATGGGGTACAACTAATGTTTAATTACACTATTTCCTAAATCAAAGAATGAAATCCTACCATACGTATCTTTGCATAAAAAATCATTATGTACATATGTTAAGGTCTTAGAATATTTTTTTTTGAGGTATATATAAAATTATACTAAAATCATTTATGTATTTTTTATGGGAAATAAAAAAAATAAAGTCAAAACATTAAAATAATGGTAAATTAAATTTTGTCACGTGTGGTATATTGTTTTAATCGATTTTCGCTATAAGTTCAAAACACGTTTTAATTATATTTCACAACTAACTTAATTGTAACATTGATGTCACCAATTAGTTGCTGGTTTGTGACG
>JAIUZE010028647.1:0-23000 GCA_022085475.1 Heliosperma pusillum
TTAGACTAGGACCGTATTATTATCGTCGTCCTACCGAGAGGATTAGAGTCTTGTGTGTACGAAACGTCTTATCGTACATGATTCCGGGAAACGTCTTATCCCGTGAACTTGTTTGTCTGGGTCATGAGTATACGATCGAGTCTTTGATGTGGAACGTCTTACCACATGTCGAATCGCAACATGTCTTATTCCGAGAGTCTGGCCAGGTTTAGACTTGGACCGTATTATTATCCTCGTTCTACCGAGAGGATTAGATTCTTGTGTGTACGAAACGTCTTATCGTACATGAATCCGGGAAACGTCTTATCCCGTGAACTGGTTTGTCTAGGTCATGAGTATACGAAATGTCTTATCGTATACGGTTCCGGGAAATGTCTTATCCCGTGAGCTTTCATTGGCTTGTCTTGCTATTGTTTACGATGCTAGTGCGTTTCATTTACCGTGAGAGAGGTCGTCAACATATTGTATGTTTTGATAGATGATTACATGAATGATTATATGATTGATCATTGAATGACTTGGCATGGTTTGTTTGTCGAGTCTCAATCTTATCAAACTTATACCGCTAACGGTGAGATGCAAGCCCTAGTGAGCGTATTCGGTTGCCTAAGAGTGTCTTCCCCGAGTCTTTGTATAACATGATGGATTCGGATTTGTATTACATATGCTCTTATCATTATATACTGAATTGCCTATCTATCCTTATCGTATCTCACATGTATAACTATATATGCATGCTTCTACTTTTGTATTTCCTTTTATGTACGTTTAATGTGATATGGCTGGGAGAACCCGGAGTTACTCCCCACTGATTGTGGCGTTCATGTTTTTCATGGATGAACAGGTTGCTTGATTGGATGGCATTTTGCTTGATATTTTGGGTTCGGGTGTGAGCTAGCGGACGTTGTCCCTGGATGAACCACCTCTAGACGTTCTTTAGCTAGATGCTAATAACTTTGTCTTTTGTTAACACTTTGAGAGACTACGTCTCTTGTGGTATTTTTATTTGCTTTGTAATATTTGACACTCCTCGTATTTTCTGTTGGCATGTAAAAAGTTTTAAAAACACCGTAGTTTCGCTAATTAAATCACATGCTTGTATGTTTTATTTCCGCATTCGTGAGGGTTGTCACACTAATCATATATATAGTCTATAAATATCCCAATTATATTCCTTAATAAGATTTATTATGTGGCGCACTATTTGTGGAGGACACCTACTCCAACACAAATGAGCATCTTTTGGGTCATGATGAGCTTTGGCTATGCAAAGGGAATAGTGCGATAGGAATTGTCCAACCCTTGTCAAGGTTGTTTTAAAATCTCAAGGCCGCTCGAGGAGTAGTAAGCTGAAAATGAATGGCCACGCTCGAAAGGTATCTATGATAAATAATTCCGGTCAGACAGTTACTCTCTAGATCGAGGAAACCACTCTTGATATGATCAAATGCAAGTACGACCTGCAAGACACCTTGCATTGAGTGGGAGATTGTAATAGGACAAGAGAATTGGTGACGCACACTTGTCTCGGACAAGTGGGAGATTGTTGGAGTAAGTGTCCTGAACAATAGTGCGATCACATAATTAAATCTCAATAATAAGAATACAGAGGGATAATGAATATTATAGTCAACAGGTCAACATAAATCGGTAACGATTGGCTCAAATGAGTTTGACATTACTGTCGTATGACGATGGTGATCAGTTGATCCCTTGAGGTCACACCTAAAGGACAATCCTCTAATCATGTACATTAATTAATTGTATAACGATACAGATTAATTAATCCCTTAATTTGAAAAGGTTTAAAGTGAGAATTATATCTTATTGTAATATGATTAAATAAGATTCATTTTAATAATTTAATTGTTATATTACTAAGAATGCATTATGTTTATGAAACATTTGAGATAGGTGAAATTGGTCGATTATAATTACAAACTGTTGTAGATTATATTAACCAAATATGAGATGACCCATTTTGTTTACATGTAATTATAAAATGTGACTTAAAATGTTAAGTCTAATTTATTTGTTATGAAATTGCATTTAAATTAGTTAAATGTACATTTATAAGCTTAATTACATGTTACATGTCACATGTAACATATGTGACAAATGACAAAAATAAAATGGACACCCATTTTATGTTGTAAAACCGGTTGGGAGGGTATAAGGGTAGGGTTTTAGGTCATGATTTGTTGTTCTAATTAAGAATTAAAACAACATGATTACCACCTTAAGTCTAGACTCTACCCCAGTGCATTGTAAAGACAAAAGCATGCTCACCCTCCCCCATGTGCATGTGTGGCCGGTTGGTGGTGTCCATAAGAGGAGTTTTTCTCCTCTTTATTCACTACTTGATTTTAATCATATTTTTCATACATCTCTCTAAAATATTCTCACAAAAACAACTTGAGAAATTGAGAATAAAACTAAGTTCTTATATTAATATAAGATTACTAAGAGTAGTAATAGTGATATTAATCTTCTTTAAGGGCTACTATTACTATCATACAAGTGTAGTATTTTATAGTGTATTGGGGGTTGTCTTGGGTGCATCTAATAAGAGTGTTCTTACACTAAGAACTTGGAAGTGCATCCCTAACATTGTCAGCTCAAGAACAAAGTAGGACGGAGTCCTATTTTGTGCCCAAATTTGTTATAAGATCAATGTAAGGAAAAGTTTCTTCTTATCTTTGTATTTTTAGTTATGCATGCATAAGATCTAAATAGTTTATGAGTAAACTAATTGTATAATGATATTAGAATTGTCTAATATTGAGTTTAAGAAACTTACAGAAAAAGACTATTCGGTGGATGAAGACATTGTTGGTGGTTTTAGAAAAGAGGAAAATGTGAAAAGTGATGACTAGTTTGATGTTTTGGCTTTGGAGATTTCTAGGGAGAATGAAATGTATCGTCTTATTGATGATGAAATTGATGCATATTTAAACTCTTCAATTCTGTTGGATTTGGGCTCTTTTAAAGGTGATCCTTGGCTCCTTGACTCCTCTTCTAGTTGGGAGAGTGATGTGTCTAGTTTTTATATAATTTTACTCCCTAATTTAGCTCGATTTTACATGATTATTATACTTTGCTTAGTATATTTGTGAGCTAATTACGTGTTCGAGGTACATTGCTCGTTTTTGCTATGTTTTGTAGGAATCTAAGCATTTAGAGGCTTTTTCCTAGCACATTAGCAAGCACCAAAGTCCAACAAGCTAATGGAAGCAAGATGGACCATGGAAAGATAGTATGGAGAATGACAAGCCAAACATGAAGATTTGTGAAATAGGTTGATACGCAAATGAGAAACCAAAAATAAAGCCCAATGCAAGGAGCCCACAACTCAACATAGGATGCTCCTTTGGATGCTCAAGGAATCCCAAAACTATGTAATTAACCGGAGAATTAAGGTGCTTAAAGGCATAGCTTAGGATTCCTTAAGCATTAAATGGAGCAATTAAGGAAATATATCCGAATTAAGGAAACCCCCCGATCGGGGTTTGGTCTCTGTGAAATCTTACGTTTCAAGTCCCTCTCCCTATATAAAGGAGAGGGACTTCGACACTTAGGGGCATCTTTTCTCATATCTTTTCATCATATTTTACACTATCTTATACACATTTCTCCCTTACATTTTCCTTAGTGTAAGCACAAGTTTCTCTTAGTTTCATATTTAGTTAAACATTTGGTTATTACTTTGTTCAAACACTTGGTTATATTTCTAGTTGTAATTCAATCTTTCCATTCAAGCATTTGGGTTATTTGTTCTTCATTTCTGAGTTATACTTCTCGATTGCGGTAATTCTAATTTTAGTTTTATGTTAGTATTCACCTTCGTCCTTTACTTTACTAGTCATTTAGTTAATCGTAACACTAGTTAATTAAGTTTTCATTGGTATTTATATTAGAATTATTAGTAGTAATTTCATTCACTTAGTATAACATATTCTATTTTAACAAGTTGTTTTCTTTTGTAATTTTATATTCATCATGCTTATTATATCAAATACTATTAGTTTAATTATCAACATGAGTGAGTAGTTTCATTTGTCTAGGGATTAAGGAAGCCATGCATAATTAGTAAGTTGAAATTGTTAAAATAAGGATGAATTAATATTGATAAATTGTTTTCATCACATGCTTGTATTGTTTTGTTAATCTTTGTTATTTGGCCAATTGCATTGAATAAATTTGTTAATTCATTCTATAAGTCGAGAGGCACGGAATCGGATTAGACTAAGCATGTGTAGTAGGACGACTCTAGTCATAACGAAAGTTTTCTAGGACTCGACCTAAGGTTGACACTAATATCGAGAGATGGGTGTCTTTAGCCTAAACAATTAACAATATTAAGAATTTCTATGTTTAACATGAGCATTTACGTATTTGCATGAGTGACCCGACTCCCCTAAGCTATTTTAATATTATTGAATTTACACCATATTTTGCTGAACATCAAAACCCAACAAACCATTAAACCAACCTTGATAGTAGTGTTTTCATAGCATTTCATAGCGAATTTCCCGTCTCCTTGTGTTTGACCCCTCGTACTACATTGATTTGTGACTAGGGATATTTATCTTTGCATAGGTGTGCGATAGCCTATCAAAATTTTGGTGTCGTTGCCGGGGAAACAGTTTTATTTCGTTTTTGATTTGTAGACTTCTATCATTTTTTCTCTTGTCTTTAGGAACACTTGTTCCTTGAGACCGTACTTAAAATTTCCTTGAAGATTGTTGCCTTATGCCCATGTCTTCTCAAGAGGAAGAATTACTTTCACCGGATTCCGAGCCTGAGAAAACCTTTCGTAGAAGACGACGCTTTTGGAAAGAAGTAAAAGACGCCTCTTCTCCCGTGCAAGTTGAAAGTGCCAGAAAGTCTTACTTAGACGATCTGGAAAATCTTGAAAAGGGGGAGGTTTCTAGTTCATCATCATCACCACCACCCTCACCAACTAAGAGAATGGTGAAACTTTCTGTTCATTCCAAGCCCACCGCGGCTATGCTTCCCGCCGGTATCACCACCACTCAAATTACCGCCCCGGAATTCGATATCAAACCAGCTTTCATTACCCTTGTGGAGAGGAAGCAATTTGGGGGAAGTCCTTTGGAGGATCCCAATTTGCATGTGGAAAACATTTGTGACTATTGCTCCATGATTCGCCAAACCGGTATTACTCAAGCCCAAATTAGGGAAATACTTTTCCCTTTCTCTTTGAAGGGCAAGGCAAAAATTTGGATCAATAGCCTTGATCGTACCACCATGGGAGTGCCAAGTTAGGAGACATTGGCTCTAGCCTTTTATCAAAAGTTTTTTCCACCCGAGAAAACTCAAACTTTGAGGAGCCAAATCACGGGATTCCGTCAACAAGCTCTTGAGAGCTTATATGAAGCTTGGGAGAGGTACAAGGAGCTCAAAAGGCAATGCCCACACCATGGGTTGGATGCTTGGTTCCTCGCCATAACATTCTACAATGGGTGTTGTGCAGAATCCCGAAGAATTCTTGATTCCGCCAATAATGGGCATTTTCAAGAAATTGACACGGATATTGCTCATGCCACCATTGAATCCATGGCGATCCACGATGCCCAATATGTTAATTCTCGGAGTGCACCCATCCAAGGAGGAGAGGAAGTTGCCGACACTAGCATTTTGAAGAATCAAATCCTTTTGCTCCAAGAAAAGTTAGAGGCTCAACAGGCGGTTCAACAACTCAATGTCGTGTCTTCCACTAGTCAAATTGTTGTTTGCAAAAGTTGTGGAGGTGCGGGTCATTTCTCCAGTGTATGCCAAGCTACTATGGAAGAGGTATGTGCTTTTCAAACTTTTAAACAAAGTTCTTATCCACCGGGTACCTTTTCCAATACTTATAACCCAAACACAAAATTTCACCCCAACTTGTCCTACAAAAGCAACAATGTGCTCAATCCTCAACCCCAACAAAATTTTGTGCCTCAAGCTCAACAAAATGCCTATGTCCCACAACAAAGATTCAATTTTCCACCGGGCTATCAAAATCAAAACTACCAACAAAGACCACCAATCCAAAATTCCCAACCAAACCAAGTTCCACCACCCCAAAATGTCCAACAAAACTATCAAGAACTCAAGTTCTTGGTAGTGCAATTGGCTAAGACCCAAACGGAAATGTTGGCTCAATTTCAAAAGAATGATCAAAGCCATGGGTCCGCAATCAAAATGCTAGAGCAACAAATGGCTCAACTAGCCACTTCTAGCCCTCAAAGAAGACCGGGTCAATTACCACCTCAAGGTGAGCAACCACATGATACTGTCAATGCAATCACCTTGAGAAGTGGTACAACGTATGATGAGCCACCCATGCCCAAAGACAATGAGGAGGTGCTTGTTGAGTTGGAGGTTTTCCCTAGTGGTAAGAAAGATGAGGTTATGCCAAAGAATGTGGACGATCCTATGGTGGTTGAGCAAGTCAAAGATGTGGAGGATGCTCCTCCAAAGAAGGATGTTGAGACAAAGGAGCCGGAAAAAAGTCAAAGTGCCTTTCCCTCATAGATTGGCAAAGCATCACAAGAACACTCAATTTGGTAAATTCATGGAAGTTGTGAAGAACCTCCAGGTAACTGTTCCTTTTACCGAATTAATCACTCAAATTTCGTCTTATACTAAGTTCATGAAAGACATTTTAACTAAGAAGAGGACTTTTGACAAAGTTGAAACTATAGCCTTCACCGCCGAGTGTAGTGCCCTTTTGCAAAATAAGTCCCCTCCTAAGTTAAAAGATCCCGGTATTTTTTCCATTCCATGCACAATTGGTAATTATCAAATTTAAAAAGCTTTATGTGATTTAGGTGCTAGTGTAAGTGTCATTCCTTACTCTATTTGTGCTAAGCTTAATATGGGAGTCTTGAAATGTACTAGTGTCACATTGCAAATGGCGGATTGTTCTATAAAACTCCCTTTGGGATTTTTGGAGGATGTTCCCGTGAAAGTTGGTAAATTTTTTATTCCGGTTGATTTCACTGTTCTTGACATGGCCAAAGATGCCCAAATCCCAATCATTTTGGGAAGACCCTTTTTACATACCGCGAGTGCGGTAATTGATGTCAAGAATGGTAAAATTACTTTGGAAGTGGGGGACGATAAGGTCACATACAATTTAAATAGTGCCATGAAGATTCCAATGTTAGAAGAGTCTTGCTTTTCTATTGATGTTTTGGATGTTGTTGACCTTGTTATAGATGACTCTATCTCTCGGTCTTTGGTTAAAGACCCATTGGAGGCACTCTTGCTATTAGAATCATTTGCAGGTGATTATGAGATTGGGAATGAGGAGATGGATGCTTTAGAGAATGAATTGGATGGAGAAGAGTTATCATTGGAGGAGAGCTCACACTTCGTAGGTTTGGTTTCTACACCTCAAGACCTTGAGGTACAAAAACCCGAACTTAAACCCCTCCCTTCTCATTTGAAGTATGCTTTTCTAGATGATGAGGAGATGTGTCCGGTAATTGTTGGTGCTAATTTGAGTGAGGGTCAATTGTCTTCATTGCATATAATGATTTAAACCCCCCACAAGAAATCTATTGGCTATAAACTAGATGATTTAAAGGGCATAAGCCTCGAGTTTTGCATGCATAAAATCCATCTAGAGGAAGATCATAAACCATGTGTCCAAGGTCAAACACGACTAAATCCTAACATGCAAGAAGTGGTTAAAAAGGAAGTGATTAAATTGTTAGATGCGGGAATTATTTATGCAATTTCCGATTCCAAATGAGTGAGTCCGGTCCAGGTGGTTCCTAAGAAAGGTGGAACCACCGTAGTCAAAAATGATAATAACGAACTTATTCTAAGAAGGATTGTCACGGGTTGGAGAATGTGTATTGACTATAGGAGATGGAATTTGGCCACCAAGAAAGATCACTACCCTTTACCTTTTATTGACCAAATGTTGGAGCGGTTGGCATGTCATAAGTATTTTTGCTATCTTGATGGATATTCCGGGTCCTTTCAAATACCCATTCACCTGGATGACCAAGAGAAGACCACGCTTACTTGTCCCTATGGTACCTTTGCTTACCGTAGAATGCCTTTCGGTCTTTGTAATGCCCCCGCCACTTTCTAACGTTGCATGATAAACATTTTCTCCGACTTTATCGAGTCTATCGTGGAAGTGTTTATGGATGATTTTAGTGTTTATGGTTCTTCATTTGATGCTTGTTTGTCTAACTCATCTAAAGTGTTGAAGCGTTGTGAAGAGGTTGACTTGGTATTGAATTGGGAAAAGTGCCACTTCATAGTCAATGAAGGGGTGGTACTTGGTCATATTGTTTCGGGAAAAGGAATTGAAGTGGATCGTGCTAAGGTCCAAGTTGTTGAGCAACTACCCCCACCAGTAAATGTCAAGAGAGTAAGGAGTTTCTTAGGCCATGCGGGTTTTTACCGCCGTTTTATTAAAGATTTCTCTAAGATTGCCAAACCCCTTACGGAGCTTCTTTTAAAAGATGCTCCCTTTGTGTTTACTAATGATTGTCTTGAGTCTTTTACTAGGATCAAGAAGGCTTTGATTTCCTCACCTATCATCCAATCACCGGATTGGAACTTACCATTTGAGCTCATGTGTGATGCTAGTGACTATGCGGTAGGTGCCGTGCTAGGACAAAGTAAGGACAAGGTTCTCCATGCTATCTACTATGCTAGAAAAACCTTGGATGCGGCTCAAATCAACTATGCCACCACAGAGAAAGAGCTACTTTGTGACAACCCTCGCGATAGCGAAAATAAAACATAACAAGCATGCAATTTATATAGCGGAAATTACGATATTTTTGAAACCTTTTTTCATGCCAAAGGGCAGGTACGAGTAATGTCACATAATTACATACTTAAAGTAAATATACTACAAGAGATGGAGTCTCTCAAAATGTTATCAAATATCAAAGTTGTTTAGCAACTAGCTAAGAAACGTCTAGGGGTGAATCGTCGAGGCCAACGCTCGCTAGCTCACACCCGAACCCAAAAACAACAAGAAAAATCCATCCAAGCAACTTGTTCATCCATGAAAACATGAACGCTACAGTCAGTGGGGAGTAACTTTGGGTTCTCCCAGCCATATCACAAATAACATACTTAAACGGAAATACATAAGTAGAAGCATACATATATAAATATACATCTGAATTACGAGAAGGAAAAATAGGCATTTCAATATATAAAGATATAGGCGCATGAAGTACAAAACCGTAACCATCAGATTATAGAAAAACTCGGGGAAGACACCCTTAGGCAACTATATACACACTAGGGCTTGGATCTCACTGTTAGCGGCATATACTTGATAAGATTGAGACTCGGCATATAATCCACGCCAAGTCATCCAACGGTCACAAATAATCAACATATAATCATCCATCCAAACGTACGAACACGGTAACAACATCTCTCACGGTAAATGACACGCACTAGCACCATGTACATAGCAAGTATGATTAAAATCGCATCCACGGGATAAATATTTCCCTGATACACAATTAACATTTCGTATATGTAGACTCATTTCCTCCTTGTAGAACGACGATAATAATACGGTCCTAGTCTAAACCTGGCCAGACTCTAGGAATCACATTTTCCGATTCGACATGCGATAAACATTTTGCATCCAAGACTCGGTCATACATAGAAGCCGAGTACCCCAAATTCGGTCAACCTTCACGAAAGAGGCGGAAAGAGCACAAGCATCATAACAAGCGGTACGCTACATGCAATGACACTACCTCGCAAGTATACGACATTTGACGGCCGGGTCGATCAACGCATAGCGTTCGCCTCCCAACAACGTCGTCATATCCCCACTAAAACATGCAATCAAGCATTAAGGATACATCTCCTCGTTCCGACATTCCAGCCTTACGAACGAGGAGGTAGCCGGGGAATGAGAGTTCATGGCACATAACAATTAGTGCTCAAATCATAACATATGTAAAACCGACTCAAAGGGGGATATATGAAAAACCGTCACAAAACATCCGATACAAGCAAATGGGATATCATATATTCTAAACATGAATATTTAAAGCTATTACGTAAATTTATACGATAAACGAACCATACAAACAACTATAAATGAAAGTATAAGAAAATATATAAAAGAATTCCAGCGGGGTGCCAGTCGGTCAAGTGGACCGGCCGCCGGCTACCCGGCTGGCACTTCATCAACAAAACAAAAACCATCAAAAATACAGTGAGTTCCCAGCCGGCCAGGGGGACTGGCAGCCGGGCACCCGGCTAGGAACAACACAACACAAATATGAAACTTTGATTCTGCTGCGTCCCCAGCTGGTCGGCTGACTGGCGGTCGGCCGGCCGGCTGGGACTACACTTACCCAAGAATGTGCATACTTCACCAAAATCATCAATTATCATTAACAACTATCAACATTTATAATAAACTATCATCATCAATCATCAACCAACATAAATTCTATAGCTACACATTCAATTCCAACACAATTACTAACTTCAAGCTATATTACGTATCTAATAAATATCATTAGATATCTAGTAAACATCGACTAAAGCATATAAAACACGTAATAATATCGAGTAACCCTTCACCGTTAGCTTTACGCGTCTTCAATCGATTTCTAATCCTTCCTCCACTAGATAGTAATCTTTGTCGGGGTCTTGGAGGTCTCCACCTACAATTAGAAGACAAAAGATGAATATAATTCACCTTTGAGAAAGACGGATAAATTGAAAATGAGAAAGACGGTAATTTTATTACCACAAAAGGTAAAGGACGATGAGAGCGGAAGATTAAGATGAAAATAAGGAGATTTGGGTGAGTAATGAATGTGTTATGAGAAGCTTGAGTTGAGGAAGGAAATAGTGGCTAGGGTTTTGGTGGTTTGTTGAAGAAGAAGGTGAGTGGAAAAGTGAGTGAGGGAGTTAGGGTTATAAGGGGATATCAGGTAAGTGGAAAATATGGGAAAAAGCCCAAAAGCGCCTTAAGGCATAACTCACACGGAATTTCGAGTAAAGTCCGAAAACGAACTCGGACTTGCTAAATTAGACACGATAACTAAGTTCTAGACTAAATCTAAAATTACGCTGAAAAGTATCCGTATAATATTTTTAAATTACAAATAGGGTACATTTGCGGGTGTTACATACTTGTCATTGTCAATGCCTTAGACAAATTTCGCTCTTACTTGATTGGTTCCAAAGTCATTGTTCATACCGATCATGTCGCTCTAAAGCATCTTCTTGCCAAACAAGAAGTTAAGCCGAGGTTGATACGATGGATCTTGCTCTTGCAAGAATTTGATCTTGAGATTAAAGACAAGAAGGGGGCCGAAAATGTTGTTGCCGATCACTTATCCCGCTTGAGGTTTGATGATGGAGGTATTGATGTACCTATTGATGATTGCTTCGCCGATGATGCTCTAATGATGTTGGAAGCCAATATTCTTGGTATGCCGACATAGCCAACTTTCTAGTTGGAAAGGAATTGCCACCTAGCCTTTCATATCAACAAAGGAAGAAATTCCTACACGATGCAAAGTTCTTCCTATGGGATGGTCCATATCTATTCAAACATTGCTCCGATGGGCTTTTTTGGAGATGTATCCCACATTGGGATGTGAAAGGGGTGCTAGAATGATGCCATTCTTCTCCTTATGGTGGTCACCATGGACCATCCAAGACCGTTGCAAAGGTGTTGCAATCCGGTTTCTATTGGCCAACTATGTTCCAAGATGCCAAAGCTTTCGTTATGGCTTGCGATGCTTGCCAAAGGACAGGTTCTATATCAAGGAGGCATGAGATGGCTTTAAATGGTATCTTGGAAGTGGAGGTATTCAATGTTTAAGGGATTGATTATCAAGGACCGTTTCCTTCCTCAAAAGGGAATCGGTATATTTTGGTTGTCGTTGATTATGTCTCTAAATGGGTCGAGGCAATAGCTACTCCAACAAAAAATGCTCGTGTCGTGGTTAACTTGTTCAAGAAGATTATATTTTCGAGGTTTGGGGTCCCAAGAACGGTTATTAGTGAACGTGGTACTCACTTTGGTGAGAAACAACTTGATACCTTATTGGAGAAATATGGGGTCTATCATAGAAGAGGCTTGGCTTACCATCCACAAACTAGTGGCCAAGTGGAGGTTTCAAGACCGTGAGTTCAAATCCATACTCGAGAAAGTTGTTGCCAAGTCACGAAAGGATTGGAGCATGAAGCTTGATTATACCTTGTGGGCCTACCGTACCGCATATAAGACACCTATTGGTACTTCACCGTATAGGTTGGTCTATGGAAAGGCGTGCCATCTCCCTATTGAGATGAAACATAAAGCTTATTGGGCAATCAAGGAGCTCAACATGGATTCCAAGTTGAGTGGGGAAAAGCGGATGTTACAATTGAATGCACTTGATGAGTTCCGTTTACAAGCTTATGAGAGCTCCCGTCTTTACAAGGAGAAAACAAAGAGATGGCCTGATAAGAGGATTTTGAGGAAGGAGTTTCAAATCGATGATAAGGTGTTACTTTTTAAATCCCCCTCAAGCTATTTCCGGGAAAATTACGATCGCGGTGGTCCGGTCCGTATACCGTCACAAATGTCAACAAGTTTGGTTCCGTTGAAGTGATGACCACTAGTGGCGAAAAATTCAAAGTCAATGGCCATCGTTTGAAGGTCTACCATGAGAATGCGATCGTTGGGATAATCGAGGGAGTTCATATGGACGCTTGAACCGACTCGAGCTTCATACGTCGTGCGGGACGTTAAACCAGCGCTTCTTGGGAGGCAACCCAAGCTTTTATTTGCTTTCATTTTATTTTCTTTATTTTCTTTTTTTCCGTAATTTCTCGTTTTTTAAACTTAACTAGACTTGACGATGTTTATTTTTGATTTTTAGGCGAAAAATGGAGACAAGAAGAGTCAATGAAGAAATTCACGCATCCCCAAGCAGGGAAACCCGTTCGGGGAAACTCGTATTGCATATCACGGAAATAATCAGGAACTTACAGGGGGTAAACCCCGATCGGGGTTCCCAGGCCCTGATCGGGGTTTCAAATTTCTACGCGTCTGATGTTTATTTCTGTTTCGTACGAAATTAGCATTTCACCATTCCTCACACACAAACCCGGCGGTACTCTTTCTCACTCTTTCTTCTTCACTTTTTTCACTTAAACTCGAAGGAAACATCAATTCCTTCATTGATTTGCAAGATTTAATCCATCATCACCATCATCAAGTAAGTTTTGCCTTCATTTCTCTTTAATTTCATCCATTTCAATCAATTTAATTAAGTTTATCAAACCCTAACTCAAATTGGGGGAAATTGATTTTTTGCTGCATTATGCTACAAATATATTGTCTTGTGCTCTATTGATGTTTGTAGGATGAATTAGTTCACTAATTTGTTCTATTATTGTTATTTGGATGGATTTTAGTAGCTTTAGGATGAAATTTTGTCTTAAAATTTCGTCTTAAAATTTCAGAAAAATGGCACCTAGAAAAGCTCCTACCCAAGGGGCTCCAAAGAGAAGAAGAGGTGATGCGGAATCTTTCGAGCTGCGGAGGATGTTGACATGCCCGATGTACCGGAATGGCATGATAATGATTATCCCCGAGTGATCTTCAACGATAAAAAAACAATGGGATAATTGGGTCCTCCTACGCTCCAAAGGTATGAAAACAACCAAGTTTATCAATCACGCTTCTTTGAAAAGAATCGAAATTGATAAACAGATAAAGGCTTTATTTAAAAATGTTGGTATGCTAGCTTGTTACAAGATGGATTATCTAACCTTTCCCGAACTCACACTTGAGTTTTTGAGTTCCTTCGAGTTTCATAAATCAAAAGGTGAAGGGTTTGTCCATTTTGTATCATTCCGGTTTTTTTTAATCATAATTATCGTATGGATTTGACGGACTTTGCCAAGATTTTTTGTGACACCCTCAAATTTGCGGAAAGAAAAAAAATATTTTAAATACATAAAAGATACGAATACAATACGAAGGTGTCATTACATAATAAAAAGGTTCGTTACAATACGGAATAAAATTCTACAAAAGAAATATACAAGACGGGAGAAATATCTCCCGTATAAATACGGAAATAAAAGTGTATATAATAATATACAAACTATGAACCGAATATAGGTCCAAGGTAAAATACTTCGCTCGCTAGCTCGTCATGTACCCCAAAATATGCATCACCACCTGTTCGACCGCATTAAATATAAACACGGAAGCCACATTCAGTGGGGAGTAACTCCGAGTTCTCCCAGCCACGAAATGTCGAGTTTAATGAAACATGAATAACATAAAAGCAATGTATATAGAAAATACAAAACCTTAACATATATGATATGCTTTTCATGTTATGAAACAATTAACTAACATATAACCTATCATATGAAAGCTATCATGTGAATCCGATAATAAAATATAACACGAGGTAGGGAAGCTGGTATGCTGGCTCAGCTGTTACCATGTAACATGGCCCTGATACACTCAAACCCTAATCAACACGTAATCATGTGAATCAGTTAACAATCGGTAATCCAAACTCTATCAATCCTAGCCGGCTTGCATCTCACCTTCTAGAACTCATATAATCATACAAACATGAAAGATCAATACGTCTACAAACAGGCATAAGTTCTTAGCACAGTCAATAGAAGACTTCTGTAACTCGAGGCTATACCACAAGGTAGGAAAACATCCTAGTCCTAGACTGATCAGACCTAGTAACAACAGCTATTCCATCCCCCGTCTCGTGACCAGAAGTACACAAGAAACTCTACTAGGCGACCCCCTAAGCAGAGATGGCTAGTACTTAAGCTGGCTCCAACCCCAAAACGGATTAGGTAACCATGCCCCGACTTGGATATAAACCCACCAATCCGGGACACAAAAGCTATTAACCATGAACTATATACTCGGTAAAGACAGTACGGACCTATCAATGTCATGGTCCAAGATACTCATTTAGAATTACAATGGCCGAACCAAACTAATATCTTAACTCAGAGGTTACCTTTAAAACATGGCCAAGATACGACTTAACATGCCATATAATCGTAATTCTCTATGGGAACTTAGTCAACACGACACCAACCATATAATTAAACAGTCACAGGAAAACATCCTATCATGTGACTAATTGCATATCAATAAAATCATATATCATATCGCCTCATATCTATTAAGGCTAATTCATTAAGTAAATACAACCATACATGAAGACAAATCCCCGACCCGAGTCCCGCGACGGGTCATCAGTCAAATCGGGGCTGACTAGATCTTAGTTTGACCAAACCCGTTGGATCAAACCGGCTAGAAGCAGAGTCTTTATCACATAGACATAAAATCAACATCTTCATTACATGTTATTTTATTACTACTTCTAACATGTGAAATATCATATTATACCCAAAACCCGCTTGACTTAAATGATTTCAACGTAAACTAATCTCGTATTATAATTTCTAACATGTGAGAGATAATAATTTTATGAAAAACCTTTTTAATTAAATATTTTACTTATTAATATTTCCCACTTGCTAAATATTACAAAACACGATAAAAATGACGATAACTCAAAAACCGACACGAGTCCCAATGTGGGACCCACGGGCTGAATTGGGCCGGACCCACATGGGCCTGTTTTGGGCCCCACGGCTGTTTTGGCTGAAAATGGCAGATTTTTACAACTTTCATTAAAACCGTTTCCTAATATTTCCCGCATGCTTTAACATATTTAAAACCCGTCAAAACAACAATTAAACTATCAAACATCGACACAACCCAAAGACCAAAACCCGGACCCACCTTGACCAACCCAGACCGGGTCTGAACCGGCCTGGACCGGTCTGGTTTGGACCCGGTTCTTGCCCTCTCCCACGGTTCCATCATCAAACAACACCAAAATCAATTCCAACTTGTTTTAATCATCAAACAACCATTTTAACATCCATCCTTACAAAAATCATTATTATTAAAAATCATCAAAATTTGTCAAGAACACTAAAACAACATAAAAAATCATAACTTAGTAAAAATCATTAAAATTCTTCAAGAACACTAAACTTGTTAAAATTTCATAAACAACATAAAAATCATAACTTAGTAAAAATCATTAAAATTCTTCAAGACACTAAATCATCATAAATTCCTACAACTTAAAAATCCATCAAGAACACTAAAATCATAAAAATTCCATAAAACATAAAAATCATCAAGAACACTAATCATCATAAAAATTTCCTACAACTTAAAAATCATCAAGAATCATAAACAACATAAAATTTCCATAAAACATAACAATCATCAAGAATCATAAAACAACATAAAAATTCCATAAAACATAAAAATCATCAAAGAATCATAAACAACATAAAATTTCCATAAAACATAACAATCATCAAGAATCATAAAACAACATAAAAATTCCATAAAACATAAAAATCATCAAGAATCATAAAACAACATAATAACCACTACTTAACATATTACTAACTAAAAATCCATAAATCATAAACACATGAACCAAAAATAAAGATGAACCAAAATCAAAAGAAACAAAACTAAAGGCTATTTTTACTAACTTAAATCCGCAATACCCATAACATGAACTAACCTAAACCTATTTACATTGATTCGTCGAGTTAACATCGAAAAAAAAAAAAAAAAAACCAGAGATCGTTACCTTAGCTACAAAAATCATTAGCACCAAAATAAGAAGTATAAACTAAGAAACCCGTCTTCTAATCGTCCCCTCATATATACGAGTCTCCAAACTCGTCTTCAAAATCTTCACCTATAAGAAATAACAAGAAACACATTATTAGAACTTAAACTTGATTTTCCATAATTAAATGTTGAAAACGATTTTGACGGAATTGAAAATAAACCGTACTAGAAGATGGAGAGCGAAGAGGAGATCCTAGAAATATAAATTAGGAAGGATTTAATTAAGAAACGAAGGATTTATGGAGGTTTTGCTCAAGAACGATGAAGAACATAAGATGAACAACGAAGAACACGAAGAACGATTTAATAAAGTGATGTTTTGATCTTATTTTGATTTGTTGTAAAATGAAAAGTTGGTTGTGAGTAAAGTGGGGTGTGTGTGTGCCGTGTAATTATAGACCAATAAAGGTGTCGAGTTTTGAAATTGTTGTTCCGTAATTGACTCGCGTTTAATAATTATTTTACAGTAAACGATTAAATATAATTAACGATAAAGTTAATTACACCCAATATCTAGATATTAAGATATTGTATTCAAAAGTAATGAAATATCAAGTCCTATTAGAGGACTTTTGAGCCGTGTGGTATGGTGAAGAATCGGTCTGATTTCGAGCGTTTTGCGTAATTTTCGTTAATTGATCGATAAAGCAAATAGTGATCTAGATATTATGATTTTGTAATCAAAAGTAATACAAATATCAAGGGCTATTAGAGAGAAAAATGAGCCGTGTGGTCTTGTGCTTGCCGGGTCTGTTTTTGCTCGATTTGCGTAATCTCCGTTGACGGATCGATAAAGTAGAAAAATATCTAGATATTATTATTAGTTTATTCAAAACAAATAACATATCTAGTTGTGAGTGGAAAGCGATGACATGGGCGCGTGACTCATGCCAAAGTCGAGTTTCGATTTTGTTGCGCGCATTACGATGCGTCGGGAATAGTTAAATGACGTTCTGTTAAAACCGTAAACGTTATTCTTTAAATTCCGAATAAATTCAAAATAATTATATTAAATTATGATAAATCTTAATAAATCTAAATAAAAATAAATCAAAAATATTATTTTTTTAAATAAATTTCGGTCTTCATACTTATGAGACGAGTCGGGAAAAAGTCAACGAAGTCACAAATCGACTAAAAGTCGGGAAAGTCAAAATGACTTAAAAGTTCAGAGTTTAAGACGACTTTAAAAGTCAAGAAAGTAATTGACGGACTGTAAAAGTCAAGAAAGTCAAAGACGATTTAAAGTCAAGAAGTCAAGATGACCAAAACGGTCTTTTCAATGAAATCTCTCACAAAATTCGCAAATACAACGCGGAATTCAAAATACGACTCGGAACAAAATTCCTATCTTAACAACTTAAGTTCTACTGAAAAGTTTTAAGTAAATATTGTTACTAGAAAACTCGGTATATTTTCGGGTTGTTACAACATTTTTTGCTTTGGGGGGAATGTGAGGGCTTGCATACCGAATCACCCGAGGGTTACCTACCTGATTTGACTTGGGCATCCATTTCTCACAACCCTTTCACCGGTTGGGACCATACCCCTCACCAATACATTCACTACCCCGAGATTCGCATTTGGCAAAGATTTATGGGGTGGACTTTCTTTGGGAGGAATGAGCCTCACTCGGTGAGGAGTATCGAGATCGAAATTTTAGGTGCCTTTCTTAATGTAAACGGTGATGCCGAATGGGAGATGAATATTCCTTACAAATTTGCTAGCCACTTGACCAAACAATGTAATGCAACAAATAGGTCCATTTTTTTTGGTGGTTTGGTTACTAGAATTGCCCATAGTGTTTCCCGTTTCAACCAAGATACCACCGATTTGATTCCTTTGGAGAGTTGGGAAAGGGGGGATGGACTTGATTATGACTATTTCCTATCTTGTAATTGGTTTCGGAGCTCTCACCCGGATATGATTTGGAGGATTGGTAATCAAGATTCTATTACACTACCGGGAGAGACGAGTGAGCTTCAACCTTTGGTCCATACCAAACCCCGACGTGAGAATTTCCCCTTTATTCAACCCACTTACCATTTGCCACTTAGAGATGAGAGAGCTACCACCGTTGACCGTCGTGCACGAGTTCCAGCAACTCAAGCACGTCATTCCACATCTAGTGTTGGTGTGATGGATATGATGCGCGACCTTAGTCTTAGTATTAATGATATTCGTGATGACCAAAGACTTGCGTTGCATCCTATTTATGATCACTTTGCTAGGCAAGGGGTAATTCGACCCGAGGGACCGCACCCATCTTTTTATCATAATCCCTCGGATGGATCCCCTCCTCCTAACCATGATGCAGGTACTTCTACTCACTATGCTCCCGGTCCAGATTTTTGTGGTTCGGATTACGAAGTTGAAGCATTTCATGGAGGTTATGGTGGAGGCTATGGTGGCGGGTATGTTGGTGGCTATAGTAGCTATGGAGAGGGGCTTGGAAGTGGGCAAAATATTGGTGAATATGTCACTCCTCTTCAAAGTGATGAACCTAATGGAAGTGGTGATACTTCGGGAGGTGGTCGTGGTAAGAAGAAAGGTAGGAAGGGTTTCAACTTTTGGCCCTTTACTTGATTGATGCATGAAGGTATCCCCCGTATACATACTAGCTTGGGGGGAAGCTAGCTAGTCTAGTACGTTATTATTGCTTTGCACTTTAGTTGTATTTTTCCCATTCCCCATTAAATATTTACCTCTTGTCTTCCCTGTTTTGTGCTTTGAACCGTTTTTACGGTTAGCTTGGGTGATTTACATATTGGAACATTGAGGACAATGTTGTATTTAGCTTGGGGGGGATTGCATTTGCATTTTAGTTAGTAGTTGCATTTAGTTAGGAAATTTATGAAACTTTGAAAAATTTGTGCTAAATTTGTGCTTCACATGCTTTGCTTGCCTACTTTGGTCATGGTTTACATAGTTGTACCCATTTGTATGTCCCAATTTTAGGTTAATAGCTAATGATTCTCTATTATTTGACAGGATAACTGCATTCATGGGGATGTCTTGACATAGTAGGTGGAAGATGGAAATTGAACCTAATAAGCTTGATCTTGACTTTTGGTAAGCCACAAATTGGTAAGGTGGAGCCTCCTTAGACCGATGCATCCATATCCGGTCTCTCTTAGGTGAGTGTAGGTCTCCTTATGGTTTGTGCTACATCAAAAACGCACAAGTATGGTTTAATTTCATTTCTTTATAAGCATGCATTCATTTGTTACCATTTTGAATCCATTCACATGATTAAATTTGCCTTTTTGAACCCGTTCACAAAAATCTATCCTTAGCTACATACAAAAATTGCCTACCTTGTTGAGCTAGTAACTTTGATTAATTGTGTTTGGGTGCTCATTTAGGATTTGTTCTATTTTGAAAATTCATTGTGAGCTTGGTCTTAATGCTTTGAGATGAAAAAGAAAGAAAAGAAATGATGGAAACGAAATGAAAAATAAGATGAGAAAAGGAAAAAGAAAAAAAAATTAAATGGAAAAAAAAAAAAAAAGAGAGAACCATATCTTGTATTTTGAAGAGAAAAAAAAAAAGAAGATGATTTAAGAAACTCTCATGTTTTATTCATATATTTTGGAGAGTTTTCTTGAGAATTGTATTGAAATTTTGGGATAGTTTTGGGATTCAGCATCCTTACATATGGTTGTTGCTAGCTTGACTTAGCTCCACATACCATAAATCATTTGTTCCCCTTTCTTACCCATTTCTTAGTAACCTTCTTCTTACCTATGGCTTCCTTTTCATGCTTGCATTTGAATGTTTTTGGCTTGTAGTTTTGAAATTTTTACCATATTAGATTGCGGGCACACTCTCATGAGTCGAGGATAGGTGAGTGCTACTCACAAAAATCCTTTCACATTAAAATGAGTTTGAGTGTATCGTGAGAGTCCATAAGTCAAAAGATCATGCAAGAGCCGAAAAGTTCATTTGAAGTCTTTCATGCTACGCCGCCATGTAAATCTCATCCATGTTCTTGCATTATCCTTATGCCCATGTTGTTTCGGGATTTGAGTCATTATGCTTGATAGTTTAAAATTGGATATTACAATTATGGGGATTTGGTTGCTCTTCTCTCTTGTCTTGGTCTTATGTGCTTGCTTGAGGACAAGCAAGGGTTTAGCTTGGGGGAGTTTGATATGTCTAGTTTTTATATGATTTTACTCGCTAATTTAGCTCGCTTTTACATGATTATTATACTTTGGTTAGTATATTTGTGAGCTAATTACGTGTTGGAGGTGCATTGCTCGTTTTTGCTATGTTTTCTAGGAATCTAAGCATTTAGAGGCTTTTTCCTAGCACATTAGCAAGCACCAAAGTCCAACAACCTAATGGAAGAAAGATGGACCATGGAAAGATAGTATGGAGAATGATAAGCCAAGCATGAAGATTTGTGAAATGGGTTGATACGCAAATGAGAAACCAAAAATGAACCCAATGCAAGGAGCCCACAAATCTACATAGGATGCTCCTTTGGATGCTCAAGGAATCCCAAAACTATGCAATTAACCGGAGAATTAAGGTGCTTAAATGTTGGAGCCAGTGTCCTCCACAGTTAGTGCAATAACATAAATAAATCTCTGTAGGTTCACAGGGTATACTTTGTATTGTAATCAGTTGATTAAAGTTTATCGATAACGGTTGGCTTGCTAGATAAGTTTGACGTTATCGTCATACAGATGGCGGTGATCAACTGGTCCCTAAAAGTCACACCTAAAGGATGTGATTGAGAGATGTGATTATTTGAGAAAATAATCATATTGATGCCTTATTAAATGACTAAAAGGTTAGTCGGTGTTTTTAACTAAAAGGTTAGTCAATGTGATGATGATATAATTATTTAATAATGATTAAATAAATTTAGCTGAGACGAATTAACTGTAATTCGTAAATTGAATATAAAATGTTATATTTAATTGTTGTATATAATGTAAGCTAATTAAACATAACCCGTTATAATTAATTGGAAAATTATAAATATACGGATATTTATAATTAATGATGTATTATAATGTCGGTCTTTGACTAATGACGATTATAATGTATTACATTATATTAGAAGCTAAAATGACCGGAAAAAGTGTCCAGATACACTCGGGTTTTTCGGGTCAATGGGTAGTTATTTGAGGAGACTAAATCTCCTCATAATTGACCTAAGGGTGCCGTGAAATACAAAGAGAGGAAGAGAAAAATTCTAACCTAATTTTTTACTCTCTCAACTTGTGCCTCCATCACACACTAAACACAAAACCTAAAAGGTTTAATTTATTTTCTCTATATTTGTATCGTTTTCATATCTATGACTTGCAATTCATATTATATAATTTTGTTATAATCCTAAATTTTAAGGGGATGTAAACAGATATTTCCCACAAGTGGTATCAGAGCTATTGGCTACAAAATTATATTATATGTTTTTCGTTTTTATGAAATATAAATTTGAGAAAAAAAAAATTTTGATATTACCGAAAAAAATATAGTCACGGCTGTTTTTTTTGTTGTAGCCGTGTGTTTTTTTTTTTAGGGTTTTATTTTTTTTTCCATTGTTGATTTATTGATATTGTTATTTTAATAGGTTAAAATTCAATATAATAAATTTGTGGTTGTTTTAATTTGATAAGGATTAAATTAAAATAAGATGGAATTGTTTTGATGTTGTTATTGCTATGATTTTCGGATTCATTGTTTTAAATTGATGATTTTTGAATAATGATTCAATTTTAATGATGTTCAAAGCGATTGTGATTAAATGAATATAAGGATAATCGATTAAATCATGATTTAGCTGTTCATTTTAAAAGGTTTTAAATTGAATTGTAACAACCCGAAAAGTAACCAATTTTTCTAGTAAAATTTCGTAAGGATACTTTTCAGCAAGGTTAAGTTTTTAAAATAGAATTTATTGTTTCGAGTCGAATTTGGAAATTCCGAGTTCGTATTTGGAATTTCTGAGAGATTTCATGAAAATCCCGTTTTTAGTCATCTTTGACTTTTCTTGACTTGTAAGTCGTCTTTGACTTTTCTTGACTTTTTAAAGTCGTCATTGACTTTTCTTGACTTTTAAGTCGTCATAAACTTTTCTTGACTTTTACGTCATCTTTGACTTTTCTCGACTTTTAAGTCGACTTGACTTTCGTTGACTTTTCCCGACTGGGCTGGTAAGTTTGAAGACCGAAATTTATTTAAAAAAAATAATATTTTTAATTATGTGTATTTAGATTTAGTAGAATTTATGTAA
>JAIUZE010028648.1:0-13569 GCA_022085475.1 Heliosperma pusillum
TGACTTAAAGGATATCCAATTAAACTACAATCTCGTATTATAATTTCTAACATGTGAGAAATAATAATATTTTGAAAACCTTTTAATTAAATAATTTACTTATTAAAATTTTCCACTTGCTAAATATTACAAAACACGATAAAATAACAATAAACTCAAAAACCGTCACAAGTCCAAGGAGGGACCCACGGCCTGTTTTGGGCCGAAAATAAACCGGGCCTGGACTGGGCCCACGGGCCTGGTTTGGGCTGTTTTGGTCGACTTTACTAAAAACCGTTTCTTAATATTTCCCGCATGCTTAACATATTTAAAACCCGTCAAAACAACTACAAAACAATCAAGTATCGACACAACCCAAAAGCCAACCCACGGACCAACCCAGACCGGACCTGGACCGGGCCTGAACCGGCCTGAACCGGCCTGGTTTGGGTCGGTTTTCCAGCCACCACCCACGGCCACCTTACACGGCCAACATCAACCACCACTCTAAATTATTTCTAACATGTTTCAATTAACAACATCCATTTTAACAACCAATTCAACCATCATTCATACAAAATCATGATTATGAACAAATCATCAAATATGTCAAGAACACTAAACATGTTAAAAATTCATACAACATAATAATAATAACTACTTATCATGTTACTACTAAAAATCATAAATAACAAGAACATAAACAAAAACAAATGAAATGTAACATTAATTCGTCGAGTAACTCGGAATCGTTAGCTTAGCTAGCACAAAATCAAGTAGCACCAAAATAAGAAGTAAGAAATAAGAAACCCGTCTACTAGTCTTCTCCTAAAATATACGAGTCACTAAACTCGTCTTCAAAATCTTCCCCTATAAGAAATGACAAGAATAACATTATTTAGTATTAAAACTTGATTTCAATAATTAAAGTGTTGAAAACGATTTTGTCGGAATTGGAAATAAAACATACGTGGAGATGAAGAGCGAAGAGGAGACTCTAGAAATATAAATTAGGACGGATTTGAACAAGTAACGAATGTTTTGTGACGATTTTGCTCAAGAACGATGAAGAACGCTCAAGAACACCAAGAACGATTTTGATTATATTAAAGAAGGTATTAATTAGATATTCAGTTGATTTAATGTAAAATGAAAAGATAAGTAGTGAATTAGAGTGGAGGAGTGCCGTGTAAATATAGAGGAATTATGGAGTCGGGTTTTGAAATTGTTGTTACGGGATTGACTCGGGTTTTATAATTATATTAATGTAATTAATTAGATATCATTAGATTTAATGATAGTTTAATCAAATATCTAGATATTAATTAGATATTATGTTATTGTAATCAAAAGAAAGAAAATATCTAGTCCTAAGAGAGGGTGAGGGAGCCGTGTGGTATAGGTAGTAGTCGGGTCTGTTTTTAAGCGATTTGTGTAATTTAAGTTGACGGATCGATAAAGTTACAAATATCTTAGATATTCGTATTAGTTTAATCAAAAGAATTAAAAGATCTAAAGTGAGTGGAAAAAGATGACATCGGGCGTGTGACTCATGCTAGAGTCGAGTTTCGGGTTTGTTTCGGGATTTAAGATGACTCGGGAATAGTTAAATGACGTTCGGGGTTAAACCGTAAAACCTTCTCTTAAATTCCGAATAAATTTAAAATAATTATATTAAATTATCAAAATTCAAATAAATCTTAATAAAAATAAATTAAATTTATTATTTTTCAAATATAATTTCGGTCTTTAAATTTACGGGGTGAGTCGGAAAAGTCAACGAAAGTCAAAGTCGACTTAAAACGGGATTCTCATGGAATCTCGCAGAAATTCCAAATACGAACTCGGAAATTCCAAATTCGACTGGAAACAATAAATTCTAAGTTAAAACTTAAATTTGCTGAAAAGTATCCGTAAAATATTTTCCCTAGAAAAATAGGGTACTTTTCGGGTTGTTACAAGTATTTTATATTTAGTTTGTAATTACTGACATTCCTCGTATTTCTATCTTGCATGTATAAAAGTTTTAAAAACTTCATATTTCCGCTTTATCAATCACTTGCTTGTATGTTTTATATTTCCGCATTCGCGAGGGTTGTCACAACCAGCACCGCCAATCTATGAAGTTAAATTCATCAATTGAGAATTTGAAATTTGTGGTCTGACAAGTTCCGCTGCAAATAAAGTTACCATAGAGTCAAAAATGAAATCTCCTTTTAAATATATAAATTTTCCTCAAATTACTTATGACAGCACTGATATGCAAGGGGTCCCAGATTTACATCATGATGACTTAGTCATCACAACCATGGAAATTGGCACAGCTCGTGTCATGAGGATTCTAGTAGATGGAGGAAGCTCAGTCAACCTGATCATGCTTGATATCTTGAAATCCATGAAGATTGACGAGGATCAGATCATAAAGAAGTCAAATGTCCTAGTAGGATTCAGTGGCGAAAAAAGAAACACCTTGGGAGAGATGTACCTGCCAAGCTATGTTGAAGGAGTCTCATCATATGAAAGATTGCGCGTCCTGGACTGCCTCTCATCCTATAAAGTAATCCTAGGCAGGCCTTGGATCCATAATGTAAGGGCTATCCCTTCAAGTTATCACAAATGTGTTAAAATTCCAACGGAGTGGGGGATAGACACAATTAAAGGTGAACAAAAGTGTGCCCAAGAATCCTATACAGATTCTCTCAGACCTTCCGAGGCAAGTAAATCTTAAGCCTAGCAATTACAGTACCCTGTCAGGAGTACCTATGTGGTGCAATCTCAAATGGAAACTAGTCAGGTAATCCTAGACCCTGAGTATCCGGACAGGTACGTACTGGTAGGATCTCATGCACCTAACAATGTCAGATCAGAACTCGTAAACTTTCTTGAAAATAAATCCTCATGTTTTGCGTGGTCACATTTTGATATAACTGGTATAGATGCTAATGTAATTACTCACAAAATCCATAATGACAAATCTTTCAAGCCTGTGCATCCGAGAAGGAGAAACTTCGCCCCTAAACGTAACGTAATAATATATAAAGAGGTAGACAAACTCTTGGACATGGGAATGATCAGGGAGGTAATGTATCTTGGATGGCTTGCTAATGTAGTTGTGGTATAGAAAAACAATGGCAAATTGAGGGTATGCGTAGACTACAAAGACCTCGACAAAGGTTGCCTAAAATATCCATTCCCAATACCCCATATTGATGCAATGGTAGATGCAACGGCTGGACACGACATGCTCACATTCATGGATGCTTCCAGTGGGTTCAACCAAATCAAAATGCATCAACCTGATTAGGAGAACACTGCATTTATCAAAGAAAAAGGCATATATTGTTAAACTACAATGCCCGTTGGCCTGAAAAATGCAGGGGTAACCTTTCAAGAGTTTGGTGAATATTATGTTCAAAGATCAAATTAGAGATATAGTGGAAGTTTACATTGATGATATGGTGGTCAAATTCAAAAAAGCTAAAAATCATATAAAAGATATCCATAAATTGACAGGCAGAGTCGCAGCCCTGAACATATTCATATCCAGGTCATCGGAAAGATGCAAGACATTCTATAATTTACTTAGAAAGAACAAATCATTCAAATGGACGCCTGAACACGAAGCAGCCTTCCAGTAACTAAAGTCTTACTTGTATTCTGCACCATTATTAGCCCCGCCAAGCAAAGGAGAACCCCTAAAAGTCTACCTATCAGTCAGAAAAACTGAAGTAAGTGGAGTACAAGTCAAGAAAGTTGAAAATCAGCTACATCATGTCTACTACGTAAGTAAGAGTTTCATTAATGATGTTGAAATAAGGTATGGTTTACTTGGAAAATATGTATTTGCTTTAATAGTATCGTGTACTAAGCTCAGGCCTTATTTTGAAAGTCACCCCATAATAGTCAACACTAACTTACCTATCAAGTCTGTCTTGAGAAAGTTGAACTATCAGGTAGAATGGGAAAGTGGTTAGTACAACTTAGCACATATGACATTACCTTTTAATGTAGGACGGCCATCAAATCTTAACCTAAGCAAACTTTGTGCCTAATTTCAATCCTACCATGGGACTCGACTTAGTGAAAGAAGTCATTCGATTAGACACCCGACAATCAGACCAGGAAAGAATCTTATACACCAATAGGGCAGCTAATATGAGGGGAACTAGCCTAGCGTTAGTACTAAAATCACCACAAGGAGATTTAATAGCCCAAGCTTTTAGCTGTGAATTCAAAGCAATAAATAATGAAGTTGTTTTGACCGGATTTTTGCACAGCCTGGAATCCGACCAGGGTATTCCGGCAAGGTTGATTATTGTGAGGTTAACTAGTATTATCCTATAATGATAGTATCATGATTGAAATTTCTAAGGGTTGATTATGAAGTAAATAGAGGAAAAGTAAAAGTAAAGAGTAAGAAAAAAAAACATGACGCAAGAATTTATACGTGGAAACCCTTAAATGGGAAGAAATCTACGGGCACCAAGCCAGGATAACATTCTAGTAATATTTAATATGTAATCGTTGAACGATTATGCAATACTAAGTAATTATGTAATGGTTCATGTAGTAGAGATGTTGGATGATGATAGTGTTGGAGTAAGTGTTCTCAACAATAGTGCGAGCACTTAATTAAATCTCAATAACAAGAATACAAAGAGATGATAAATATTATAGTCAGCTAGTCCACGTTAATCGGTAACGATTGGCTTACTAGTTTTTGACGTTACTGTCGTATGACGGTGGTAAATAGTTGATCCCTTGAGGTAACATCGAAAGGACGATTCCCAAATCATGAAAGTTATTAATTGTATAGCGATACAAATTAATTAATCCCTTAACTTAAACATGTTTATATTATAAGTGAGAATTATATTTTTTTCTAAATGATTAAATAAGATTAAATTTAGTAATTAAATCGTTATATTACTAAGATTGATTAATGTTTACGAAAATTTAGAGATAAGAATGATTTGTTAGTTGTAATTACAATAAGTTGTAGATTATATTAACTATATGTGAGATGACTTGTTTTACATACATGTAATTGTAAATTATTACTTCAAATGTTAAGTATAATTTATTTGTTATAAGATTTTACTTAATTAGTTAAATATAAATTTATAAGCAAAATTACATGTAACTTGTCACATGTCACACATATGACAAATGACAAAATTACAAAGTTAAAATGGTGTCCGTTTTACACTTAGGGGCCGGTTATGGGTGATGAGTATTAGGGTGGTAATTAGTTTATGGTTTAATGTAATAAATAACATAATTACACCCTAATAGCTAGTAGCCTACCCTATTGTTTTGGGTAAGAAAAAAAGCAAGCATTCTAGTCCCTTCCCAAGCCGCCAGACCGCCGGCCTCCTCTCCCAAATTGATGAGAATAAGTTCTCATTTTTTAATCATTCATTCTTATGCTTGTTCATCACAAATCTTTCTCACACTACAACTTGAAAAAGTTTTTCTAAAACAAAGTTCTCATATATTATCTCATAATATTACTAATAGTAGTAATGTTCATTTAAGATATATGCGTCAAAGGGTGCCTCTTATATTATCTAGTACAGTAAGATAAGAGGTGATTTGGGATAGTCTAGGTGCAACTAAGAGGAGAGCTTTTACACTTGAAGCTTAAGGAAGGTCATCCCATATTCATTTAGCTCAAGAACAAGAGTAGGAAGGTGTCCTATTCTGTTGCTCATTTCGGCCAAAAGCAATGTGAGGAATCGACTTTCTTCTTGTCTTTCTTATTTTTTGTTTGCATATACTAGATCTAGGACAACTAATTAAAGAGTTAATTAATTAATCATAAGAAGTATCTTATGAGGAGGTTAATGAACCTAACAATTGGTATGAGAGTATTAGGATGTTGTATGAAAATTGTTTATTAGTTTTTACGAGTTAAAAGTAACCAAATAAAACTAAAAATTTGTGTTTTTGTTTGATAAGCCAAGAAATATTTATGCATGTTATACCTTCCGGTCCTAAAATGTTTTTAAACACATTTTAATGAGTAAAATGGACTTTTATTTGCTAAAACTATTTATAGTTTGAATCTGACTATGAAATTTTAATATGATATCACATGAATATTTTAACTACTTTATGTAAAATTGGAGATAAATATGAATTATTTTGCATGATTTGTGATTTAATGATTAAAAATGACATAAATAGTGATGATTTAGCAAAAATAGCTTAAACAAATTTTATGGCATGAGAAAATTATTATAATTTGAAATTATATTATAAATATAAGATTTAAAAATACAAAATTGATGAGATTATTTTTCACATGATTTAGGTGTTTTATTTGATAAAGCCGATAAAGTGCAACTACATTTTTCTCTAAAATAATTAAATTTTTTTTGCCAAAATACTGACATGGTGAAGGTCCTGTAAATGTTCCAGAATGTTCAAAATTTTATTTTCAAATTTATGAATTATTGTAATTAAATTTAGAATTATTTCATAATTGTTATGCAAATAAGGGTAAAAAACGAGCAATAATGCGAAACCGAGTTGAATTATCATCAAGTATTTAGTAAAGACTAAATTTTGAGTCCTAAAACAGTTAGGATAATTAACTTGGACTTAAATTTGATTTAAGTATTGATTTGTGATTTTAATTGGTTATTATCATGCATTTCCATAAAGCCGGGTGATATACAATATAAATTTTATTAGGTGGATTTGACACATTAATTTGGCATGTGTTACACATATATTTATGCTGCATTTTTATTTATAAATGTCATTTTTGGATTTATGTAATTTTGAATTATGTAATTTGTCTTAGTATGGCCTTAGTTTTAATGTGAACTTGTATCATTTTTATTTTACTAGATGTAATTTTAAAAATGTAAAATAGAAAACTCTTGTAATTTTATTATTATGTTTGTAATTCCAGAGTTTCCTAAACACGGTGTCATTCGGAAAGGCGTTCCGAAAGAGGCGGTGTCCTTGGGAGACGTGCACATGAAGTTCAAGGGATCAAAGGATTGGTTTCCGAAGTTGTAATAGATTATTTGATTTTCTATTCTTTTAGGAAGGCCATACTAGAAATTTATTTAATTGTTGCATTTTATTTATATGTTACATGTATGCCAAATCGCTAAAAATAACACATGCATATCATGTCGAATTATTGACCGTGTCAATTATAATTGTTGATAGATCACCAATTTAGTTCACTTAAAGGAGATAGATAATAAATTTACTTAACCTCTATGTTTTGTTAATTGAGACTCGGCTCGGCTCGCCGAGGTGCTACCTTTTTACGTTGGGTAAGTGGGATAATAAATTTTTAATACATCGAAATTTAGTTGTTTTCAACGGAAAGATTAGGGTTCGTGGCCCATGTGTTCCAGGCTAAAGATGATAATAATGGTATTTCATCAACCAAGATTTCTAATTGTAAAATCGGTTAAAGAGTTAACCCACCAAATTATATTAATAAACTTCGTAGAGTCCATGGCTCATATATACCCGAGTTAATATAGATTTGGGTCTTGAAATCATTTGTATAATTGGATAGAGATTATTATATAAATGCTTGACTTGTTTAAAAATGTTTACAAGTTTAAGCAAACGATAGATGTTAATATTTCCTTTTTATCTCCGTTTGTAGTTAATTTGATATATCGCAATGGAATCGCCTGACGATGTCACGCCCATTACCATTGATACTTGGCTCCAATCATTTAAAGACAAATGCACCATGACAATCACGATTGAAACTTTAACAAACCGATAAGGGAACTACGCTATGACATTGGTAAAGATGGGAATACTTGCTTCTTTACCACTTCTTCTCCTCCCACTCCAATCATTGGTAAAAAGGCATATATTGTTACACTACATTGCTCGTTGGCCTGAAAAATGCAGGGGTAACCTTTCAAGGGTCTGGTGAATATGATGTTGAAAGATCAAATTAGAGATATAGTGGAAGTCTACATCGATGATATGGTGGTCAAATTCAAAAAGGCTAAAAATCATATAAAAGACTTGAAGGTTGCATTCAAATCCTCGAAAATTTCAACATGAAAAGTAATCCTTCCAAATGCCACTTTGGAGTATCAGCAGCAAATTCCTATGATACAAAGAGAGAAATTGAAGCTAGCCTAGAACAAATAAAAGTCATCCTGGAACTAAAATCACCCAAATCAATCAAAGATATCCATAAATTGACAGGCAAAGTCGCAGCCCTGAACATATTCATATCCAGGTCATCGGAAAGATGCAAGACATTCTATAATTTACTCAGAAAGAACAAATCATTCAAATGGACGCCTGAACACGAAGCAGCCTTCCAGTAACTAAAGTCTTACTTGTATTCTCCACCATTATTAGCCCTGCCAAGCAAAGGAGAACCCATAACAATAACAGTCTACCTATCTGTCAGAAAAACTGCCATAATTGGAGTACAAGTCAAGAAAGTTGAAAATCAGCTACATCCTGTCTACTACGTAAGTAAGAGTTTCATTGATGATGCTGAAATAAGGTATGTTTTACTTGGAATATATGTATTTGCTTTAATAGTATCGTGTACTAAGCTCAGGCCTTATTTTGAAAGTCACCCCATAATAGTCAGAACTAACTTACCTATCAAGTCTGTCTTGAGAAAGTTGAACTATCAGGTAGAATGGCAAAGTGGTTAGTACAACTTAGCACATATGACATTACCTTTTAATGTAGGACGGCCATCAAATCTCAGCCTTAGCAGACTTTGTGGCTGATTTCAATCCTACCATGGAACCCGACTTAGTGAAATAAGTCATTCGATTAGACACCCGACAATCAGACCAGGAGAGAATCTTATACACCAATAGGGCAGCTAATATGAGGGGAACTAGCCTAGAGCTAGTACTAAAATCACCACAAGGAGATTTAATAGCCTAAGCTTTTAGATGTGAACTCAAAGCAACAAATAATGAAGTTGTTTTGACCGGATTTTTGCACAGCCTGGAATCCGACCAGGGTATTCCGGCAGGGTTGATTATGGTGAGGTTAACTAGTATCATCCTATAATGATAGTATCATGATTGAAATTTCTAAGGGTTGATTATGAAGTAAATAGAGGCAAATTAAAAGTAAAGAGTAAGAAAGGAAAACATGACGCAAGAATTTATACGTGGAAACCCTTAAATGGGAAGAAATATACGGGCACCAAGCCAGGATAACATTCTAGTAATATTTAATATGTAATCGTTGAACAATTATGCAATACTAAGTAATTATGTAATGGTTGATGTAGTAGAGATGTTGGATGATGATAGTGTTGGAGTAAGTGTACTCAACAATAGTGCGATCACTTAAATAAATCTCAATAACAAGAAAACAAAGAGATGATAAATATTATAGTCAACTAGTCCACGTTAATCGGTAACGATTGGCTGACTAGTCTTTGACGTTACTGTCGTATGACGGTGGTGATTAGTTAATCCCTTGAGGTCACACCGAAAGGACGGTTTCCAAATCATGAAAGTTATTAATTGTATAGCGATACAGATTAATTAATCCCTTAATTTAATAATGTTTTTATTATAAGTGAGAATTATATCTTATTCTAATAAGATTAAATAAGATTAAATTTAGTAATTAAATCGTTATATTACTAAGATTGATTAATGTTTACGAAAATTTAGAGATAAGAATGATTTGTTAGTTGTAATTACAAGAAGTTGTACATTATATTAAGTATATGCGATATGACTTGTTTTACATACTAGTATTGTAAATTATTACTTAAAATGTTAAGTATAATTTATTTGTTATAAGATTTTACTTAATTAGTTAAATATACATTAAAAAGCAAAATTACATGTAACTTGTCACATGTCACACATATGACAAATGACAAAATTACAAAGTTAAAATGGTGTCCATTTTACACTTAGGGACTGGTTATCGGTGATGAGTATTATGGTGGTAATTAGTTTATGGTTTAATGTAATAAATAACATAATTACACCCTAATAGCTAGTAGCGGCCTACCCTACTGTTTTGGGTAAGAGAAAAAACAAGCATTCTAGTCCCTTCCGAAGCCGCTAGACCGCTGGCCTCTTCTCCCAAACTGATGAGAATAAATTCTCATTTGTTAATCATTCATTCTTATGCTTGTTCATCACAAATATTTCTCACACTACAACTTGAAAAAGTTTTTCTATAACAAAGTTCTCATATATTATCTCATAATATTAGTAGTAGTAGTAGTAATGTTCATTTAAGATATATGCTTCATAAGGTGCCTCTTATATTATCTATTACTATAAAATAATAGGTGATTTGGGATAGTCTAGGTACTACTAAGAGGAGTGATGCTACACTTGAAGCTTAAAGAGGTTCATCCAATATTCATTTAGCTCAAGAACAAGAGTAGAAAGTTGTCCTATTCTTGTTCCCATTTCGGCAAAATGAAATGTTGGGAATCGACTTTCTTCTTGTCTTTTGTATTTATTTTTTGCATGTACTAGATCTAGGACAACTAATTAAAGAGTTAATTAGTTAATCATACGAAGTGTCTTATGACAAGGTTAATGAACCTAACAGATTGAGCTCATCTTGCCTTTTATTTATAATAGAAGAATCTTCATGGGTTAGTTGCTTGTATGTAGGTGATAAGCATTTAATTAGTTACATTTTTCCTCTCATTTTCATCCCCATTTTGGTCCGTTTACACGGATATGCGTGTCTTTAATTGCATTTTGCTTCCCGATTTTCTGTGCTATGAATGTCGATCTCATTTTGCAGGAATTAAGGCGGAAATAAACAAATCGGAGCATAAAGGTCTTGCATGAGTCGGGATTTGGAAATGAGAAGAAGAAATGAAGAGAGAGTCCTCATATGGCGCAGGCCGGTCCATCGACTCCCCAAACAGAAGGAAAATTAGGGGAAGAAGGAATAGACCAGGTAGCACCGGCCGGGCACCCGGCGGCCGCCCTACCACTTGGCCTGCGCAACAACACAGAGGAATGGAAAAGTTCGAAGATTTTTAAGTGTTCCAGGCCGGCCATAGGGCCGGCGGCCGGACACCCGTCTGGGACCCCGTTTCCTATACTTAGAATATCTTTGGAGAAGAAGAGAAGGAAGAGTCGGATGTGCTCCAGGCCGGTCATCAAGCCGGCGGCCGGGCACCCGGCCGGGAACACAAGGCCGCATTTTTACAATCCTCTTCTATTTTCTTTCTTAATTTTGAGATACCTATATATACCCTCTCCCTAATTTTTGTAAGCGGCTTTTTATCAACTCTTATCACAAAACCGTAGAATATTTGTAATCATTAATACTTACTAATTACTCTCTTAATCGTTCCTTAGTTAAGCTTAGTAAAACTATCCTAGTCTTGGGTTTGTATTGAAGACTTTGGGTGAAGACATCATCCCTATTTCATTAATACAAGTATTGTTGGTATAAATTCTTCATCTTTTGGTTGTTTATGCAAATTATTTCATTTCAGGTTAATTATTTGTCATTTGATTGTTAGAATTCTTCCTTTCTAAAGTATGATGTTTATTTCCTCATTCTTATTGTTTAGTTGCTTGCTTTCCCTCAACATGAGTGAGTAGTCTCCCTTTAGGGTTTAGGGGGAGCCTAAGGGAGGATTATGTGGAAGAATTGGTTGAGAAATTGGTAGACTCGTGGTGATAATTAGAGTATTACCCATATGCACACTAGGTATTCGATGAATTGTATAAACGAAAGTTACACACTTTATCGAGTATTGTTTAATTATATCTTAAGCGACGACGGTAGAGATGATTAGGCTAGTGCTTATATGAGTAATTTGAGACAAATGTGATAGCTTTGTTGAAGATTATTAATTGTTGAAACATTAGCAATTAATTCTACTCAAACTTATTACCCACTTGTTAATTACTTGACTAACCCATTGATCCCCCTAAGGTGAACCCTTTACCTTAGTTTTTCATAAACTGTTTTTAACCTAATCATTTTAACGATTTGTTGCATCTAGTAATTCGTAGTTAATCATCTCATTCAACTTTTGTTAGGCTAAAATAGGACGTGATCAACCTTGTAGTTGACCCTTCCATCCTCGTGGATTCGACCCCTATATACTACTAATATTGGGTTTATCTTTGATGTATGAATTGACGACGAATCACTCTTCATGAGTAGGAAGTAGCTCCACTTCTGTAGGTTTGTTTCCTCAATTATAGTTGACTTTTTCTTCCTCTTGTCGCTGCCGATTCCTTCATCTCACTAGGGTTTTTATGTAATTAATTCATGCTCCAAAGGTGTGGACTTTGTCTCCTTTATTATAGGAACTACTTTAAGCTAGGCTTAATTGACATGTGACTAATTGTTTTGCATTCTATGATTGTAAAATATCTTCTCCTTATTAGATGTTGGATGTCCATGTATACCTTCATACCTTTCCTGGCCTGTGCGTAAGTTTGACATGCTGAACTGTTCTGTACGCAACCCTGACTGTGTCTGCTCTACTCTGATAGTGTCTGTTGTCATGTGCTAATAACATTTCTTGTACCTGAGTTCTATTCTGACCAGGCGTGTGATCTTATGCCTGGTCTTCATATCCTTTATTATCTAATGTCTGGCAGTTGTCTTTAGTATTGTCTTGGATTTTGCCCCAGCTATGTTTTGCCCAGTATATTAAGTATGATACCATGTACAATTTATCCAGCCTTATTGCCTGTTGACGTGCATGTATTGCTAGATTCTTATGTCAGGGTTTGAGAAAAATCATGGTCTTAAAATTAGCCCTTATTTCTTCACTATGTTGGGTCTGGCCAGGTGGGGAGAAATAATAACTCTACGCATTTCCAAATAATTTTTGTTCTTGATAAGAAATCTGTATTACCCTCAAATTTGCGGAAAGAAAAAAAATAATTTAAATACATAATGAAGGTGTCTGAAATAAAAAGGTTCATTACAAAACGTAAATAATATTATACAAAAGAAATATACAAGACGGGAGACATATCTCCCGTATAAATACGGAAATAAAAGAGTGTATAATAATATACAATCTAAGAACCGAATATAGGTCCAAGGTAAATACTTCGCTCGCTAGCTCGTCAATGTACCCCAAATATGCATCACCACCTGTTCGACCGCATTAAATATAAACACGGAAGCCACAGTCAGTGGGGAGTAACTCCGAGTCCTCCCAGCCACGAAATGTCGAGTTTAATGAAACATGAATAACATAAAAGCAATGTATATGGAAAATACAAAACTTAAACATATATGATATGCTTTTCATGTTATGAAACAGATAACTAACAAATAACCTAGCATGTGAAAGCTATCATGTGAAACCGATAATAAACTATAACTCGAGGTAGGGAAGCTGGTATGCTAGCTCAGAGGTTCCTCTCAGAAACATGGCCGTGATACCCTCAAACCCTAATCAACACGTAATCATGTGAATCAGTTAACAACCGGTAATCCAAACTCTATCAACCTTAGCCGGCTTGCATCTCACCTTCTAAGATTCATAGAATCATACAAACATGAAAGACCAATACTTTTACAAACAGGCATAAGTTCCTAGCACGGCCAATAGTCGACTGTAACTCGAGGCTATACCACAAG
>JAIUZE010028649.1:0-10541 GCA_022085475.1 Heliosperma pusillum
TCAAGCGGGTTTTAGTAAAATTTAATAATTCACATGTTAGAAGTTTTAATAATATAACCTGTAATGAATATGTTGATTTTATGTCTATGTGATAAAGACTCTGTTTCTACCCGGTTTGACCAAACGGGTTTGGTCAAACTAAGATCTAGTCAGCCCCGTTTTTACTGATGACCCGTCGCGGGACTCGGGTCGGGGATTTGTCTTCAAGTAAGGTTGTATTTAATTAATGAATTAGCCTTAGTAGATATGAGGCGATATGATATTTGATTATTATTTATATGCAATTAGTCACATGATAGGATGTTTTCCCCGTGACTGTTTTGATTATATGGTTGGTGTCGTGTTGACTAAGTACCCATAGAGATTATGATTATATGGCGTCTTGACCATTCTAATTCCAAATGAGTATCTTGGACCATGACATTGATAGGCCTTACTATCTTTAACGAGCATATGGAGTTCACAGCTTGATAGCTTTTGTGTTCCCGGCTTGGTGGGTTTATATCCAAGCTGGGGCATGGCTGCCTAATTGCTTCCACTTTGGGAATGGAGCCAGCTTAAGTACTAGCCAACTCTGCTAAGGGGGTCGCCTAGTAGAGATTCTCATGTACTTTTGTCATGAGACAGGGAATGGGTTAGCTGTTGTCTCTAGGTCTGATCAGTCTAGGACTAGGATGTTTTCCTACCTTGTGGTATAGCCTCGAGTTACAGAAGTCGACTATTGACTGGGCTAAGAACTTATGCCTGTTTCTAGACGTATTGGTCTTTCATGTTTGATGATTCTATGAATCTTAGAAGGTGAGATGCAAGCCGGCTAAGGTTGATAGAGTTTGGATTACCGGTTGTTAACTGATTCACATGATAGTTTGTATGATTAGGGTTGAGTTGTATCCAGGCCATGTTTTAAATGTAACCTCTGAGCTGAAATACTAGCTTCCCTGCCTCGTGGTATAGGTTGTTAACCGATTCACATGATAGCTTGCATGAGTAGCTTATCCTTCATATGCTAGGTTATATGTTAGTTATTTGTTTCATAACATGAAAAGCATATCGTATATGTTAAGGTTTTGTATTTTCCATATACATCTCTTTATGTTATTCATGTTTTATTAAACTCGACCTTTCGTGGCTGGGAGAACTCGGAGTTACTCCCCACTGACTGTGGCTTCCGTGTTTATATTTAATGCGGTTGGCAGGTTTGTGATGCATACTTGGGTACATTGACGAGCTAGCGAGTGAAGTATTACCTTGGACCTATATTCGGTTCTTAGGATTGTATTATTTAATACACTCTTTTATTTTCGTATTTATACGGGAGATATGTCTCCCGTCTTAGATATTTCTTATGTATAATATTATTTCCTTTTTGTTATGAAACTTTTTCTTTAAGACACCTTTGTTATGATGAATATATTTAATGGTAGGTTCCGGTTTTAAAATTTACCGATTTTCACTAAAGTGAACCTATTAAAAACGTATTCTCATCTTTTATTTATATAAATTACTTGTTTATCTTTCCGCAAATTTGACGGTGTCACAGCTTTGGAAGAGCCTATCCTTGTTCCATATCTTATAATTCAGAAACTTACAACACAAACCCGAGTTCAATTCGAGTCCTTTGTGTCTTCCTTTGTGTGTGTGTCTTGCAAGCAATAAAACCTATTGAAATTTCTACTTTTCTAAGAATTTTCGTTGCAGAAGGTAACTTATAAATCATAGGTAATGCAAACTTACTAGAAAAGACATATCAAGCCAATAGAAACTCAATATGACGTGTTCAATGCAATAAGTGGTTCATACAATACGATGTTGAGACGGTAGGTAATAAAGTGGTCAAATTTTAATTCTCTACAATTAATTGATTATTTTTATCTTTATGTAACAATTTGATCTTTATAAAGAAAATTAAAAATACAATGTATTTTGTTTTTTCCAAATTAATCAGTCATTTTTTCTAATATCACCTCATTCACATCCCCTCCCTTGTCAATTGTCATCTCTCCCGAACAAAGCAAAACCCTAACTTCACTCTCCAACCCGTTTCCTCAAAACAAAACCCTAAAAATCCGACCGAATCATCCCTCTCCTCAAAACCCTAATCCCCCAAATCGTAAAAACCCTAATTCCCACCATGAACGGCAACCTCCAACAACAACAACACACCATCTGCGAAAACTGCAAATCAGAAGATCGATTAATTCTCCACAACATCGTTCTCGCACAAAAATCACCCCCACAAAAACTTTGCACATCATGCGTCTTACTCCACTACCACAAATCATGTTGCGCGCAATGTTTCGAACCCTACGACGCCAATTCCCTAACGCCGCCGCCATTGACCACCGCCACCGCAACAACCACCGGAAACCACCGCCTACTGCCGTGCATGCGGTGTGACAACTGGTCTCACTTGGCTTGCCCTCGTTCTAACATTCCGAAATCGCCTTACATTTGTCCGCCATGTATGTCGCCGAATTACAAGTACTTTGATTTCAAAAGACCTAAGAATGAAGCGATTGATAAGGAGGCGTTGAAACAGTTGTTAGGTGCGGCGAGGATTGCGTCGATTACGATGGCGAAGGCGGCGGCGATGGCGAGGGTTGAAGCGGAGAGGAGGGCTAAGGAAGCTGCGTTGGCGAGGAAGCGTGCGAGTGAGGCGATTGATCATGTGGTTGCGGTTTCGGGTAAGGTTGAGGATGCTATGCGGAAGGAGATTGTGTCTGCGAATAGTGGAGCGAGAGGAGTGAATTTTACGCCGAGGCTGAGTAATGTGGGTTACATTGAGGTTAAGAATGGTGGGGGGGCGACTGTCCCTGTTCAGGTTCAAAATAATGGTGGTGGTGCTGCAGGCCAACCCGTGTCTAAATGATGGAGCTGCATTAATTGAGTTATCTGATAGTACCACATTCTTGTGTATTGATGCAGGGTAACATTGCATCGGTCGTAGGAGGGTTGATGATGAATTCTGTGAGACCAAAGTCAAATGGGTTGTTAGTGTATCTTGTGAATGATGTTCGTATTGTGCATTATAATGTTGTTGATGATTCTCTGTTTTGTCAAGTACTACTAGTTGTAAACAGGATGAATTTGTAGTTCGAAACAATTGTTTTATTCAAATGTCTAATCTCTTTGTTCTTTTCAAATTAATTACTATGAATTTTATGTCTTGAAATGGGACTTCTTAAGTACAGTAATTAGAATTTTCCGCACTTCACGTCATGCCAATTAGAGCATGTACAATAAGAGATGACGATGGGTCGAAGACCCAACCCAGACACTCCCGACTGTACTCATGTCGGTCGGGTATGGGTCTACATTTTTTAAACCTGGTTAGAATATAGAGTTAGTTATGAAAGTTAGTTAGACTAAAGGACAATATAGCAGGTTGTTAAGTATAGTTGTTATACTACTCATATAGTCATATGCTAGTATTTATACCCAATGTATTCATTTTAAACATAAAAGTTAAACCTATTATTCAAACAAGTTATTACTCATTGTTTAGTAAGGTATCAGACACCAATTTCAACAATCCAAATCATTAATCGCTTCCGCAAATAAATTCACATTCATAATTTGTTCAAAATCTTCATACTCATCTTCAGACTTCATACTCATTTTCAAACATTCATAATCATCATTATATTTTTTCTTCTAAACTTCATACATAAATTCTTTTTGGTTTTTCTATATGGTAACCCTTAACTATTTCAGATGTTACATGGTAACCTCGCATTTCAGAAAACTGTCGTGGTAACCCTGTAGTGCATTAACTAAATTCACCGTGACCTTTAATTCTACTTCCGTCTATTATAGACGTTAAGTTGCATATGTGGCATGTGACAACCCTCGCGAATGCGGAAATATAAAACATACAAGCATGTGAAATAGTATGCGGAAATACGGTAATTTAAAAACCTTTAAACATGCAAGATATATATAACACGAGTTGTGTCAAAATGTTACAAACTAAGTACTGAATATACAACAAAGAGACGGGGTCTCTTAAAATGTTAACAAAGAACAAGTGTTTAACCAAAACTAGCTACTATCGTCTAGAGGTGAACTTCCAGGGACAACGCCCGCTAGCTCACACCCGAACCCCAAAATATCATATCCAAAAAGTCATCCATAGCAAGCAACCTGTTCATCCATGAAAAACATGAATGCCACAGTCAGTGGGGAGTAACTCCGGGTTCTCCCAGCCATATCACATCAAACGTACATATAAGGTAATACGAAAGTAAAGCATGCATACATATATATATACATGTGAGTTGCGATAAGATTAGATAGGCAATTCTATAGAAAATGATAAGATCATGTGGAAATCAATTCCAAACCATCATGCTGTTCAAAGACTCGGGAAAGACACTCTTAGCACTAGTACAAAAATTACATTTGGCTAATAGAAAAGGCTACGGTTACGACTAATAGCCGAAGCCATTTATAAAAGGCTACGGTTCTAAAGAAAGGACCGTAGCCAAATCTAAGTGAAAATAGAAAAGACTACGGTTGTTGTTGAAACCGAAGCCTTAAGTTTAACGAAATAAATTTAATTTATTATCAGTGCCATTTAACAGCCTCCGTCATCTGAATTCTCAATCCCTCATCCCCCCTCAAAAATTATATTGTCATTCCTCCGTCTCCGTGAGACTTTCACTTCCATTCTTCGATCAACCACCTCATCGGTCTCCTTACTTGGCCTCTCAACCACTCGACGCTGGACCCAAGATAGTCTTTCGACCCTCGAACTGCGTAGCCACCACAGGTTCCCATTTTTTTTTACAGAGTTTGACTCATATTGGTATTTAATATCTAGTGTTTCCCACCAACTGGTTGTTCAATGGAGATGTTGTTGATATAATACGATGATGGTCTTATTTATGTTAAAAAATATGAAGATGGGTACTGTGAATCATCAATCAGAGTTAGGGTTCATATGATATTGGGGCTTTTTTGCTTGAATTCTTAATTGCGTATCTTTGTGGTGTAATTGTGGTTGTATTATATTACGGAATACTTTTAACTAATGAGAAACTTGAGAAACAACTTAATACGCTAGTTTGTGGAAACTTGAGAAAATAACGTAATTCTTTTGTTTTTGCAGGTTAATTGAGGAAGATTTGGTAATTAACCTTTTCATCTAGGTTTACTTTAAATTCTTATTTGACTCCACTATAGTTGTCAAATGTTGTTATTGGAGTTGTCCCTGCTTTATTTGGATCTTAAATTGACATGTTCAATCTCTTGATTTTGTATCCACTTGCTAGATGCACTTAAATTTATGTTCTTATAGCGATCAATATGCTTAGAAGTCATCTGTTATTATTCTTTCATAGGTCTATGATGCAGGTATGGCCAATAATCTAATAAATGATTACTCACCTAAAGTCACACCTCGTCCGTACCCATCATTTGTTTACCTTTGATTAAAATTCGTTAACAAAGATTAAAAAGGTTAACAAATGATTAGGATAGAAGGGCTAATACTCACACACAAGTATTTTTAATCATGTGCTTTATGCACTAATAAAATTGTGATGTTTTTCATTGTCATTATCATCAGAGTGTTTATTCATTCTTGGTTTGTTTATCTCAGTCCCAATCAAGTTTTTGATCGAAAGCAAATGGAGGATATATAGTACGTTTGCACTTTGCCTTCATTTTATGGTGTTTGCAAATATTCGCTTGTCAGGAACATGTTGTGAAATGCAACATTGAAGTGGTTACGTTTAATATGAAGTATTACTTTGTCCCCTTTTATCATGGTATTGTGGCTATCACATGGGTAACATGTAACATGTTTTAGGCTCTTATTAGTTTATCAATGAAGGAGCCGTCTTTTAAGTCCGGGAACTACTATTTGTTGCAAACAAAATCTCATAGAAGACGGAGATAATCCGTCTTCAGCTGAAGACCTCTCACAAAGAGCAAGTGGGAGGGCAAGTGGGAGAGAGAGTGTGCCTCCCACTTGGCCTCTCACTTGCTTTTTGTGAGAGGTTTTCAGCTGAAATAGGATTACGTCCGTTTTCAATGAGACGTACTGGTTGTTGCATATGATTTATAATACCTAAAGTTGTTTGTATGTGTGAGTGTGCAAGTCTATAGGCAACATATTGAGCTAGTATGTAGTAATCTTATTTATCTCCCTATTGTTATTCTCTTGTGGTTTTTGTTTCCTATCTTGCATTTGTGGACACCTTGGATACCACTTTATCTTCCAGTAACTTCACTAGTAGAATAATAGTAACCAATACTGTGTATTAACGTTTATTAGAATAATAGTAGAGCTACATAGTATGAATATATCAGGTGATTGAGCCGAAAAATGAAACTTCAAGCCACTGTGTAACGTCTATTAGTGACATGAGATGGGTAATGGGTAATGTGTTGGATGAGTAATTAGTAGATAGACAGATCTGTCTTGCAATAATACCTCATTTGCCAGTCATGTAGCTCTTGTTCGATGATTTATCAGCGGAGAGTGGAATAAGAGGATGATGTTAAACTGATTGAAAAGCTACCAAATGAACTTTTAGCCACTCCTCGTGCGGTGAAGCATTTTTAAAGTTGGTTAGGAATTGACGATTACCAGAATGCAATTGCAAGCATGTGGGTTGATTTTCAGGTTAGTATTACTCAAAATCTTATATGAGACCATGTTATATGAGCGTCCAAAGCCATTAACTCTATAGTCGAATGAGGAATATGTATGTATTTTTGGGTTGGTCTATGATTGTTCTACTTAACTGTGTTAAGTGACTATTTTAATTTATGAGTTGTTTACTTTTCTTGTAGATTATTCGAGCTGCAAAATCAGGTTCTCTAACTTGTGGTTAAGCAATGTAGTAATATTTTTACTGGGGTACGTTGCAGACATAATCGAGATTGGAGCTATCACGTTATGAAGATTTATATTCTATGAGGAAAAAATATTTCAGATGGAAATCTTGGAAGGCTTTGAAACGTGTGTAAATAGGGAGATTGATGTATTAATATGCTCGTCTTAGAATTATATAAACTGAATGACATATGTAAGGCTCCCAAAATAAACAATAATAATAATTTTATAAAATTTTGATTGTGGACGTTCATCTTGTAATAGTACCCAGACTACCAGGCTAACATTTTAATTTTTTTTTTAATTTTTTTTATTGAGAAACGGCTACGGTTATTTTTATACAACCGTAGCCTTTTCTTAACTTAAGGCTACGGTTATTCATATATCACCGTAGCCTTTTCTTAACTTACGGCTACGGTTGAACAAAATAACCGTAGCCTTTAATATTTTTGGCTACGGTTGATCAACCGTAGCCTTAAGTCCCCGACTTAAGGCAACGCCTTGATTTACCACGGTTGTACAACCGTAGCCAAATGTCATTTTTAACCGTAGCCATAAGTGATTTTTGTACTAGTGTAGGCAATCGAATACGCTCACTAGGGCTTGCATCTCACCGTTAGCGGTATAAGATTGATAAGATTGAGACTCGACAGAATAACCAAGTCAAGTCATGCGATGATCACGATAAATACAACATATTATCATCCATTCACGAACCAAGACATTGACGGTGTCCAATCATGCAATGACCATGAATAAGGTCATGAAATCACGCATTCAAAGACGACACAAGACGACAAATCTCACGGTAAATGAAACGCACTAGCATCGTGTACATGGCAAGTATGATTAACAGGCATCCACGGGATAAAGCATTTCCCTGAACTCATACACGATGCTACATTTCGTATATGTAGACTATTTTCCTCCTGGTAGCACGACGATAATAATATCCGGTCCTAGTCTAAACCTGGCCAGGATCCGGAATATAACGTGTTCCGATTCGACATGCGATAAAACGTTTCGCATCCAAGACTCGGTCTTACAATATATATGCCGAGTACCCCAAATTCGGTAGATCAATTCACGAAAGAGGCGGAAAAAGAGCTCAAGCCTCATAACAAGCGGTACGCTACATGCAAATAACACCACCTCGCAAGTACACAACATTTGACGGCCGGGTCGAACAACGCATAGCGTTCAACTCCCAACAACGTCGTCGTATGCCCACTACACATGCATTCAAGCAGTAGGATACCTCTCCGTTCCGACATTCCAGCCTTACGAACGGGAAGGTAGCCAAGGGAATGAGAATACAAAGCACCATACAAAATAGTGCTCAAACCGACTCATTTGTAAATACCGACTCAAAATGGGAACATATCGAAAACCGTCACAAAACATGTGGTACATGCGAAAGAGATATCATATATCCAAAACATGAATATTATAAGACATTACGTAAAATTATACGGTAAACGGATCATGCGAACTATTATAAATTACGAGTTTTATAAGTTAAGGAAAAACAACACAGCCGTGTTCCAGGCCGGGCAGGGGACCGGTGGCCGGTGGGCCGGCTCAGAACACAAGGCAAAACCCAAAAACAGAGAAAAGAGGTCTGGGCCGGTCAGTCGACCGGCGGCCGGTCGACCGGCACAGACAATCATACCAAAACTCAAAACTTCACTACTGATGTGTTCCAGGCCGGTGGGTTGACCGGTGGCCGGTGGGCCGGCCTGGAGCACCTCTTATACAAAAATCAAATTTTTCAAATGAGTTACTGGAGTGTTCCCAGCCGGTTGGCAGACCGGCGGCCGGTCGACCGGCAGGGAACCCCAGTTCACCCGAGAGCCTCTTACACTCAACCAATTCATTTCCAAATCATTTCAATTCTCATATATACTTCAAATAATCACCAACAATCAATATAATTCATCAACATTCATCATATAACATCATTTACTAATCATAGCATGGTTTCTAATCTTCCTAATCGTATTCTAAATACGATTTCTAGCATATAAACATGTAAAACACGTAAGTGATACCGAGTAACCCTTCACCGTTACCTTTGAGCGTCTCTAATGATCGTCAAGCTCCTCTTCTATAAGGAAATAGTCTTTGTCGGGATCTTGGAGGTCACCACTTACAAATAGATCGTAAAATGATGAATAAAGTTCATCTTGAGAAAGACGGAAAGCTTAAAAAGCGAGAAAGACGATAATTTTATTATCAATACGGATAGAGGAAGGTACGGGAGGAAGAATAAGACGAACTTACGGGAATTCTATCAAGTAACAAAGAAACTACGCGAATTCTAAGATCGATTTCAAAGAGGGAAAGTTGATTTCTTAGAAAGGAAGAAAAGTGTTTGTTTGATTTTGTGTAGGAATGAAATATTAGGTTAAGGAAGGGAGTAGGGTGAGTTGTGTAGGAAAAAGTCAAAGACGGTTTCAAAGTCAAGAAAGTCAAACCCGACTCAAAAGTCAAGAAAAGTCAAACTCGACTTAAGACGGGATTTTCATGGAATCTCGCAGAAATTCCAAATACGAACTCGGAAATTCTAAATTCGACTCGGAAATTAAAATTCTAATTTAAAACTTAAATTTACTGAAAAGTTTCCGTAAAATATTTCTACTAGAAAAATAGGGTACATTTCCGGGTGTTACAATCACCCCACCTTTTAAAAAGTTTCGCCCTCGAAACTTGAGGAAAAATAAAATTTTACCTTACTCGAAAAGACTCGGATATTTACTACGCATAGAAGCTTCGGTTTCCCAAGTCTCTTCTTCGACATTTGCACTTCTCCACAATATTTTCACCAACGGAACTACTTTACTTCTCAACTTTCTATCCTTACGATCTAGGATACGGATCGGCTTCTCTTCAAAGGATAAATTAGGTTCAAGCTCGGGCAATTCAACTTGAAAGACATGGCTTGGATCACTAACATACTTTCTCAATTGAGAAACATGGAATACATCATGAACCTTAGCCAAATTCGGCGGCAAATCCAACTTATAAGCAACGGCACCAATCCTTTCCACAATATCAAAGGGTCCAATGTATTTCGGACTCAATTTACCCTTAACACCAAACCTTTTAACACCCTTCATAGGAGACACCTTCAAGAACACTTTATCACCACCTTCAAACTCTAAAGGCCTTCTTCGGATATCGGCATAAGACTTTTGACGGTCTTGAGCGGCTTTCATTCTATCACGAATGACCTTCACATTATCAATGGTTTCAACAAGAACATCGGGGCCTAAATCACGATTGTCACTCAATTTATTCCAACATATAGGACTCCGACATTTCCTTCCATAAAGAGCTTCATAAGGAGCCATCTTGATAGATGCATGATAGCTATTGTTGTAAGAAAACTCCACCAATGGTAAACTCTTTTCCCAACTAGACTGAAAATCAAGAGCACAAGCCCTAAGCAAGTCTTCTAAAGTCTGAATAGTCCTCTCAGTCTGACCATCCGTAGCGGCATGAAATGTAGTACTCATCAACAACTTACTACCCATGGCTTCTTGTAAAGCTTTCCAAACTCTCGAACAGAATCTCGGATCTCGGTCGGATATAATCTCCAAAGGAACACCATGGTATCTTACAATTTCATTCTCCACATAGGCTTGTTTTGCAAACGATCCAAATTCAAGTTTCTTTGTATCGGAATAATCTAGCA
>JAIUZE010028651.1:0-14566 GCA_022085475.1 Heliosperma pusillum
AATCCTCAGCCATACTTGGACTTCCATAGCTCTTCTGGTGTGGTGGCAAGGGGGCTAATGTCAACTTCCTGCTCCCATGCTTGAAAGAATAGGTATTGCTTCTTCCTTGGTGTATGGAGCTTTTATCAAACTCCCATGGCCTTCCTAATAGCAAGTGACAGGCATCCATTGGAACCACATCACACAATACTTCATCCTTGTACACACTTCCAATGGAGAAAGGGACCATGCATTGCTTATCCACCTTAACCTCTGCTCCCTTACTCAGCCATCTCAACTTATAGGGGTGAGGGTGATCTTGATTGCTCAACTTCAGCTTATCAACCATAGTAACAGAAGCCACATTGGTACAACTACCTCCATCTATAATAAGATTACAAACCCTCCCTTGTATGGTACATCTGCTCCTGAAAATGAGGGACCTTTGATCCTCCTCCAAAGGTATCTGTTGTGAATGCATTTCTCTCCATAGGACTAAGCTGTGGCCTGTGTCAGGGAGTGCCACTATTGCCTCCTGACTAGACTCTTCTTCCTCACTCACCACTTCTTCAACCTCAGGCTCATCCCTCTCATACTCAACTAGACCCGCTTTCTCCCAAGCCTCAACTTCCATTATGGTTAAGGTCTTCTTAGAAGGGCAATCCTTCCTGAAATGTCCATAGCCTTGACATTGGAAGCACCTAATTCTGTTCTCAGTCAATGAAGTGCTTGGCTTTTGACCCATGATGCCCTTACCCTTGTCTAAGGTAGGTGGGGGTGCTGTCTTAGGGGTATCCATTGATCTAAACCCACTATAAGGTCTGGTTTGAAAAGGCCTAACACGTTTTGGTGTAGCAGGCTTAGTCTTCCCTATCTTCTCAATTCTCAGAGATAGGTTGACAACATCATCAAATGACCACAGAGGTTGCATCCTAACCTTGTTAGCAATGTTCTTATCTAGGCCCTCTAAGTACCTAGCAATCCTTTGCTCAGGTTTCTCATTTATCTCACATTGTAAGGTGAGTTGTTCAAACTCCCTCAGATAAGATTCAACAGGTTTGTCTCCTTGTTTCAACTTAGATAACTTGATAAACAGATCCTGGGTGTAATCCTTAGCAACAAATTTGTCTAACAGTTTCTTTTTCAGTTTAGTCCAAGACTTGATGGGTTCTTTACCCTCCCTAGCCCTTAACCCTTTCATAGTCTCATACCAAAGGGAAGCATACCCTTTCAGTTTAAGGATGGCTACTTTAAAAGACTTGGAATCATTGTATCCCTTGTACTCACAGATCCTTTCTACTTCTCTAAGCCATTCTAATAAGTCATCAGGATTAAGACTACCAGAAAACTCAGGGATATCTACCTTAAGATGTTTGTCTGTGTTCCTGTGGATGGAAGCTCTGCTTCTAGTTGAGTCATCTGAGTCTGGATACTCTTCATCATCAGGTGGCCTTCCTCTGCCTCCTCCTTGGCCTCTTCCACGACCTCTACCTCTTCCTCCAGCAAGCAAATGTTTGCCTATAACCTGGTCCAAGGTTCTGGTTAGGGTGGTTACAATCCCAGCCAGATCCTCCATCCTTGCTTCTACTCCTGCTAGTCTTTCTTCACTCATTGGGCTATTTTTGTGTTTTTAAATGTTGTTAGGGAAAATGAACTCACTAAGACTCTCAACCAAAGCTCTGATAACCAATTTGGTGTGTAAACTACTAAGGTTCACAAGTTTTAAGTGACTTGATCAGCTTGACTCAAACTGAATACAATATCAAGTAACAAGGGGTGTTGTTTTAGTGATTGTGAGTTATTTTAGCTGAAATATACAAAGGATATGACTTGGATACAGTCCTCTACAGCAAAGCACAAGAGAAAAAAGGATTCAAGACTGGTTTTAGAGACAGTTTCAAGTGTTACAGCAAAGCACAAACACCATAAACTAACCTCAACAGCAAGTAAGTTAAACCACAGCAAAGCACAGGTATAACTTGACTCACAATACAAGGCACTGATCAAACACCTTGGAGATGTATCATGCTTGTTTCAAACTACAGCTCTTAGCACAAGTTTGATGACATTGAGTGATTTCTCAAAGTTTAATTCATTCATTCATAAAAGTCTGCTCTAACAAACATACAAGACCTCTTTATATAGAGGGGCTGATAACTTGTGAGCCATTGGATGCACAGATCATCCAAGGGCCAACTTAGGATTCAAACTACTACTACTGACACTAATTAAGAGCCTCATAATAGGACGAGCTCAACAACTATAAAGAACAGACACCAGACACAAAAAACAGACTGAACAAAAAGCAAATAAAGCAGTTTTGGAGTTTTCCTGAAATGGAAATCTGTTGTTCTTGTTGCCTTGTTGCTTTGCCTGGATGTGTTGCTGCTCCTTGGGACTCCCTACTCTATTTAGAACATAGATAAGACCTGCCTTGGACGAGGACAAGTTGACTTAAACAAAGGAAACCACAAACTGCCTTGTACCTTCTCTGTTTTTAATGGGTTTGCTGGACTCTAACTTGGGGTGTCTGTTTCATGGGTTTTTACTAGACTTTAAAAGGATTTGTCCTGGACAAACTTGTAGCTTAGTGGGTTGGCTTGATGGTAGGCCATGGTGGGGGTGGTTGGGATGCTCTGGTGTACCTCCTAGATGCAGGGTTTGTTAACTGGTCTGTCTGGGCCTGGGTGGTTCTGTTTCTGTTTTGTGTGGGAAATGTGGGTTGTGTTGGGGGTGGGCATGGGCTATTGAACCCTGGACTGTCTTCTTCATTGGGGTGGCTTGGTTTGGCTTGCTCTTGACTTGTCATAGCTTGTTGTTTAGACCTTGTAACTCGAGCTTCCATCTGAGGGGTCAAGCTTGTCTTGTATGTGGTTTGATCATCAAGACCCCTTGGGTGAGCTCCTGCTGCACGAAGTCTCTCCAAATGTTAACAAAGTAAAAGTGTTTAGCAAACAAGCTAAAATCGTCTAGAGATGTTTCATCCAGGGACTACGCCCGCTAGCTCACACCCGAACCCAAAATATCATAGCAAAAAGCCATCCAATCAGGCAACCTGTTCATCCATGAAAAACATGAACGCCACAGTCAGTGGGGAGTAACTCCGGGTTCTCCCAGCCATATCACATCAAACGTACATAGAAGGAAATACCAAAGTAGAAACATGCATAAATAGATATACATGTGAGATACGATAAGAATAGATAGGCAATTCAATATATAATGATAAAAGCATATAGAATACAAATTCGAATCCATCATGTGATACAAAGACTCGGGGAAAACACTCTTAGGCAACCGAATACGCTCACTAGGGCTTACATCTCACCGTTAGCGGTATAAGTTTGATAAGATTGGGACTCGACAAACAAACCATGCCAAGTCATGCAATGACCATGAATAATCAATCATGTAATCACGCATCCACACATAACAATACAATGAGGACCTCTCTCACGGTAAATGAAACGCACTAGCACCGTGTACATGGCAAGTATGATTAACAGGCATCCACGGGAGAAAAACATTCCCTGAACGCATACACGATTCAATCCATTTCGTATATGTAGACTAATTTCCTCCTAGTAGGACGACGATAATAATACGGTTCCTAATCTAAACCTGGCCAGATTCCCGGAATACACGTTTTCCGATTCGACATGCGATACACGTTTCGCATCCAAGACTCGGTCTTACAATATATATGCCGAGTACCCCAAATTCGGTAGATCAATTCACGAAAGAGGCGGAAAAGAGCTCAAGCCTCATAACAAGCGGTACGCTACATGCAAATAACACCACCTCGCAAGTACACAACATTTGACGGCCGGTTCGATCAACGCATAGCGTTCAACTCCCAACAACGTCGTCGTATGCCCACTAACACATGCATTTAAGCAGTAGGATACCTCTCCGTTCCGACATTCCAGCCTTACGAACGGGAAGGTAGCCAAGGGAATGAGAGTACAAAGCACAAGACAAAATAGTGCTCAAACCGTAACATTTGTAAAAACGACTCAAAGTGGGAACATACCAAAAACCGTCACAAAACATGAGAATGGGGAATCATATAAGTTTAAATATGATAAACATGAGTCAATACATGATACATAAGCATTAGAACAAGTTTATGAAGCATAATGAATAAAAAACATAGATACCTCTCCAAAACAACGTTGTTTGGAAACCAACGAAAACAAGGGTCCACTTCAAACGGTCATAACTAGAGTTCTAGACATGCAAATGCAGAAATTCCAAATGGAGGTGATATCTTATCCTCTTACGGTTCCAACGGGATGTCACAAGCCCAAAACAAGCAAGTAACGAAGGATATATGATCATTTTACGAAAAGGGGTCAGTGCAGGAAAATTACTGTCGGCAGCGAGTGACGCTGCCTGCGTCACCACGACGCAGCCTGCGTCCTACACGGGATTCAGGAACGATCAAATATCAACAAGTTACCAACACAAAAATCCTCATTTATCATCACAAACCATCAATTCTCATATCAATTAACAACTAACAACAATTAACAACAACAACACAAGTCCTAAGCATACTAACCATAATCTAAATACGATTACTAGCCTAGAAAACACATAAAACACGTAAATGATATCGAGTAACCCTTCACCGTTACCTTTTCGCGTCTTTAATCGATTTCTAAACCTTCCTAGTCTCCACCTATATACAATTAGATAATAAAAGATGAATATCATTCACCTTGAGAAAGACGGATAATTTAAAAAGCTAGAAAGACGGTAATTTTATTACCAATACGAATAGAGGAAGCTAAGAGGGGAAGAATAAGACGAACTTACGGAATTTGAGCAAGAAATGAAGGCGTAGCGACGAATCTAAGCTTGATAAAAATTGGAGTTTAGGTTATGGTGGTTTGATGAGGAAGAAAGAGTAAGTGGAAATGAAGGAAGGAGTTAGTGTTTGAGGGTGTATAAGTAGGGTGAGTAAGTGGAAAAGTCAAGAAAAAGTCAAAGACGGCTTAAGACGGGATTTACTTGAAATCTCGCGAAAAATCCAAATACGAACTCGGAAATTCTAAATTCGACTCGGAAAATTAAATTTACGATTAAAACTAAATTTCATTGAAAAGTATTCGTAAAATATTTTCACTATAAAAATAGGGTACATTTGCGGGTGTTACAAAGGGTGCGCATGTTCTGCGTTGTGTTCTGTCTCTGAACTTCCTAGTTCGCTTCGACGTAGTTTAATTCGTTAAATAAATTGACTATTAATCGTATTATCGCTGTTAATCTGATTCGTTTAACTGTATTATTAAGTTTTCTTATTTATTTTTTTTCTTTCAAAATTCATCTTTCAAACATATTTCCGACATAGATCTCTCGAATCCGTTGTAATCGTTATTTTTTTATTCTTTTACTCTCTTCTAATCATTGTATGATTTATTGCTTTTTCACTTGTCAATTGAATGTAATCGTACTTCGACCTAATTGATTGCTAAAATACATGTCAACCGATTAGTCTTAACTCACATGCAAGGATCAAAACTTGGATGTTGCATAGCATGCATATAACCGACAACACGTCGATAACAGAAGAGTTTCTTAACCCATTAGCTAGTAGAGGCCGTTATCGATGCGGGCGGGATTAGGTGTTCGATCAAAGGAGCTTCTGAATACGTAGCCTCACCCCTTACTCCAGATCTCCGTGAGCACCCGTGTTCATTGACATCCACGAGAGTCATTCTAGACATAGAATGCTAAGGGTACCGAATCTGTAGTGTTGATCATGTCATTACTTTTTGTCTTGACATGACATGAAGTATTCGAACGGTTCCAACTTCCCTCAAAAGTTGGTGGAAACTCCACAAACGCGTATTCAATACGACGCCACATCGCGCCTCCGCCTCGCCGAGGCACGTGGTCGCGGGTCCTGTGTATCACAACATGGTGTTACTGTAACATCTTCGCTGTAACAACATTGATTGATTTGATTCATTACTGTAACATTATATACTCATCATTATTCATCAAAGTAACACGAAAAAATTGTTAAAAGTTCCAACTTTAATTACATCATTAGTAAAAGGCAAATGAATACGCACAAGTCAACTGATATTGATATGCTAAAATATGTTGCAATACCACATCACAACAATGTGAATAGTATACAAGTATACATTATAATCATACATAATGATGAAAAGTCTCTACTAGTATTTCAACTACAAGTATACATCATTTTTCACTTCTGGAGGTTCCCAGCCAGTTGGGGGGCCGGCGGCCGGTAGGCCAGCTGAGACTCTTTTTGTCTAAAACCCCCACAAAACACAAGTTTACTCCATATCCAATTCCACCCATTTACATTTACCAACATAATTCATCAGTAATTATCGTTTAATGCAACATATGAGTCATAAATCATTCCATACAATCAATAAAACATTAGGAGATCAACATTTGAGATATTAAACATAAGCTTAACCAATAATAAAATTGATTCCAACAAATACTTAAGTAGTAGTCACCAATTCATGCTATTATAACATAAGGAATTCATCCTTCCATGTGAAAATTTATCCTAAGCACATAAACACATAAGGTGTGACACTTAGTAACACGTCTACGTTACCTCGATTAGCACTTCAAATCTTCAATTCTCAAGCTCACCGTCAACCCACACTAATTCCTTGACCCAAAATCTTCAAAATACATCTTTTCCGGACATAAAACAAGACTAGACGGTATGACCGAAATTATGGAAAACCAGTCTTAAAAGAAGATTAAAAATTTCGATTTTTTATTAGCTAGAAAGAAATAAGATGGGGAGAGGATATTATTGAATTATTAAACCGGTCTTACAAGAAGAAAGAACCGGTCTTAAAAGAAGAAACAAGACTAGACGGTATGACCGAAATTATTGAATTCGTTTAAGAAACAAAAAAGTTATCTTCGTCTTAAGTTTAGATCTAGAACAATGGGTTTTATAAAAAAATTGGACGGAAGAGATACTTTATGGTAGTAAAAGGAAGAGGAGGATGAGAGGAGAAGATTGATCTTAAAATCATCAAGTTTCGTCGAGAGACGAAGAGATGACATCCGTCTTAAGATGGAGCTTTAATAGAGGTTTTGGTGTTTGAGGAAGGAGATGAAGTTAATGAAATTTTAGGAAGGGAGTGGAGATTTATGGTGGTTTGTTATGAGAATGTGTGTAGTAGTAGGCATAATATTCAAGGTGGGTACTACCCACTTGAATTTTCGAGTAGAGTCCGATTATAGGCTCATAACGTACTGAAATGCGACGCTTTCTACCCAGCTAAACTAAATTTAATTTAACATTAATTAAATGCTAAGAAAACATAAATCATCGATTTAAAATATTTTAACCGATAAAAGTAAAAGAGAATTTTTATAAACTTAACGACTTTCTTAAATACCGGTGATTATAAAATCGGGGGTGTTACAATCACCCCTCCGTTTAAAAAATTTTGTCCTCAAAAGTTGAAATAGAAGTTAGAAGGACATAAATTGCTTCCTTAAATTTGGCATACAAAATCTCAAAAATGAGACATTTTCCAAAAATGTATAAGAAAGGTTTTCGAATGCGCCAGTCTCTTTCTGGGGAACGAAATAGCTCTTCTCGTGCACATAAGAACACTAACATTCCAAAGAGAAGACAAGATTAAAATAAAATCATATGCTGATAAGTGTAGAACTAGTTATTAGACGTCTCCAGTAACGAGTTGAAGCAGCCCACCAAACGCATATTCAAAAAGTAAGGGTAATATAAATCCATTTTCGTAAAACGAAAGTAGAAAAATTCATTTTTAAAGCTCATTTTAAAGGATAAATTCGAAACTCAACGTAAAAATATAGAAATTTTCTCAAAGCGCGAACTCAAGACAACTAGACATTTCATACACATAGAAGTACTTTGAGTAACAAACTCACAATAATGGTAAGATAACCTAGACACAACAAATAAAATGGAATAAATCAGACTCTTATTGATGAGAGATCACGATAGAGACGACAAAAAGATCCACCAACAAAATATTATGGCGACGAAAATATTAAATACCAACAAAAAGGCTTATCGAAAAGAATATGAGTGGAATCAAGGACGAAGTCCTATGAGCAACAATTAGAAAGAGGGTCAACTGGAAGGGAAACGACAGGAAATGATACACAAATATATATTTTATTCCCGAAAGAAAGCATGACAAGTTGGATAATAGAGTAATGAGCGATAACTTTTAAGGTCAAAAAGGAGGAGAATCTATGCATTAAGAAACCTCTAAACACTCTACTCCGAATACCAAAGCCATCATGATCAACTTATCGGGCAATTTACAAACCTACCTTATAGCCACACTAATATAAAGAAATTCCTCTGATCTACATCACCAACTCCACTAATAAGCTAGTCTTCAAGAGAATGTAACTCATCTCGGTTACACCTTAACGACTTCCAACCATTAAATCCGACAAAATTCTTTACAATCACAGGGCCAAAGGTACTAATCCAAATATATAGTATCCAACTAGCATTAACTAAGGTCTATCGACAAGGAAAAATCCATAATCAAATAATCCACCTGAAAGATTACTTAATATAATCTAACATCCTTAGTCTAATCATTATTACACTCAAAGCGACAAACATAGATAATCATAACTAGAAAAATATAATTACCGCCAACCACAAGATGAACGGGCTTACTATTTCAATTTTTCGATTCAAATCACTTCAAGGCTTACTATCTTAAACTTAAACGAATTTCCCGTTTACAAACCACAAAATCTCAAGAGAGAACAATTACAAATTCAAAATCATATATGGCCAAGCACATGGCGATGATACAACTATTCAAATCACCCAGCTCAACTATAACTCAAGATGCATCGATCTTCACTTATGACAAGATTCCTCAAACCTTGGTCACCAGACTTAATTACTGTAATGTAAAGTCTCTTTTAGAAAGCAACATTTAGAGACATCTAATTCCCAAATGATCTCCAAGGCAACTGTTATGATAATAAACAAAACTGAACCATCATTCCAAAAAAAAACATCGAACTCCGAACTAACACCACAACATCAAGCCCGAACATCTAAGGCCACCAAGAGAGAATACATCATAATTTTTAGGATCCATCCTAGAGCATAAATTTTATTTCTCATGATCAAATACAACATGAAATTTTCTCATACCAAAGACACATATTCTAGCTCAAGAATCCCAAATTACATTACACTCATTCTCTTAGCCAAGCAAACGAGATATCAAATCAAGTAGAGTAAAGATGAAGCAACCACGAGTTAGGGAACAATAAGGACTCTCAAGAGAACGCGAGAATATTTCGGCACAAGATTAAAAGAGAGAAACGCTGAAAATAATGAGGTCATAAGTAGGAGACAAAGAAGATAATAAAGTTATGAAGATATCTTAGTAAGAAAGAGGATATGAGAATGCGATTTCTTAAAGTTCAATTTCGACAAAAACTTGCAAGAAAAGAAATGGAAACAGATAAGGGTACGAGTAAAGGTATAAGGCTTAATCCACAAGAATTCTTCTTTCAAACTTAGGGCGATAGTAAAACAACTTATTCCCCTACAAAGGTCTCTCATAAAGGACAATCGTATCACAATTCGCCAAAATAATGTACCCCTGAATTCGACAAATCGACTACTTCCTAAATCATCCATCCTTTCACATAACACGGATTCCCAAACACGAAATCGCAACCCAAGAATAATAACATATTTTTAACTCCAAAATTCGACACGACTTCAAAGGTTCCAAAAACCGAAGAACTAACAAAGACTTATCTACACTAGTCATTTTTTAAACTCCTATACTCCACGAGGTAGAACACCGAAAAAAACGTCATCATCTACATCTTAAAGCATCCCCATTATAGCTTACCTAATGGGTTATCACTCATATCCATAATCCTCAAGTAACAAGGTTCAATATACCATGACAACTTATTACTTCAAACGAGTCTCCGATACCATAAGATAAGATCACATCTTTAAATCCAAGAATTATAGCCAAATACTTTTCCATTAAGCCTATACCCAAAAATACACACTAGGAAACCATAAGAAGTCACTTAGTCTCAAAGGCATTTTACAACTCAAGGTATCATCCAAATATTCTGACTTATAAACTAGCCATAACATATGTATGAGCTCAAGATTATCTAACATATCCAGACTCCTAAGTCCAAAAGTTTAGGTCGCCAACAAGCTCAAAGGTATTAGGCAACTCACCCAATCAACCTCACATCATCAATTCCCATAAATCCTTTACACATACTCCATGACAAGCATCTATGGATTAACATCTCCAAAACATAACACACTACACTCTCCCATTACTCCATCTCTCACCACTATAGGGTGAAACTCAAATCTACACAGCATTCCTCAAAGGCTCTAAATTCACTGACCCAAAGCCCATACAACACAAATAAAGGGGAAGGTATCCACAAAAGGTAACTAGGGCCAGTTAAGGATACAAAAGGTAAGATTAAGGAAAGTAAGAAGAGAAATTATCAAGGAGAGACATAATTAGAAGATATGAAGAAACATCTAGATAGAGGGAAGAGAGCAAGGTACACCATAGACAAGAAAATCATCGATGAGGTTGAAAAAAACTTCAATTAGGCTTGTCAACCTTCAATCTTTGGCAAAGGATACTTCTTCTAGCTAGCACATGGTCCACTTCAAGACGTTAGATACAAACAAGGATAACATCACTCAACACAATCAACAAACAAGTTAGAACCTAACGAAAATCAAGTACACTAAAGACTACCACCTTAGGTCCTTAAGTCTACCCATCTAACATTAATTATTCATTGGTCAAATTATATAAGGTTGGGGTGCACGAATGTGCGTCGGGAGCGTTGTAGATGTTATACCAACTGTGACACCCCGTGATTTCGCAATAAAGTAAACACACAGTTTGTAGCGGATATTCAAGATTTTTAAAAACTTTAAAAAGTAAAACCGCAAATGTCACTATATTATAAAGCCAAAGCTTACTTTAACAAATCATTTGTAAAAATTGTAACTTAAAGAAATACAAAGGACACCGATCCCTTGATAAATACACAATTAAGATAATAAACTAATATAAACTACGACGCTAAGGGTGAATCACTGTAAGTACAACGCTCGCAAGCTCACTCGTCAAAACCACATGTAACACCAAGTTGCAATATGTTCATTCATGAAACATGAATGCCACAGTCTGTGGGGAGTAACTTTGGGTTTTCCCAGCCATATCACATCAAAACGCACATAAACAAGCATAAGATCATGTTTTATCATGCATACATACATATCATGCCGGATATAAGGATAGCAATACATAATAACAATATATAAGCATATGAATCATGAATCGTATCATCATCATGTAACAATAACTCGGGGAAGACTCCCCTTGGCAACCATATAGATCACCAATGGCTTGCATCTGACCATTAGCGACCATATGCTTGAGAGGGTTAAGGACTCAACATTCAAACGAATCATAAGCATCCAGTATAACAAGTATACAAGCCAACAAATTATCAAACATGTTCTCACGGTAAATGACACGCACTAGCATCTGTACTTTCCAAGACATAACGAACTAGTCCACGGGATAAACGTTTTCCTGAACAGTATACGATAAACGTGTTGTATAGTCAAGTCTCTAATCCTCCTGGTAGGACGACAACAAATAGAAAGTCCTAGTCTAAACTTGGCCAAACTCTCGGATAAATGCCCCTGATACAACATGCGATAAAACCTCGCATCTAGACTCGATCCTTCGGCTAAATCCACACGGAAACGAGTACCCCATATTCGACTAAACCCGCACGAAATAGGCGGAAAGAGTACAAGCATCATCCTCCAGCTACATGCAATGACACCACCTCGCAAGGATACAACATGATAAGTGAATATTTGTATGATTTTAACCCCCAATTTAGCTCGGTTTTGTATGTCATTTGTGCTTTGTTAAGCCATTTTATGAGCTAATATCGTCTTCTAGGCGAATTCCTATGTTCTAACCTGTTTTGTAGGGAAATTGACGTTTCTACGCCCTTTTTCTATATTCCCGAGCATTTGCCTAGAACCCGACGATTTGAAGAAGCAAGCTTGACCAAGTCAAGGGCATTTCAAGAAGGTTCACTAATTCGAAAGAAAGAAGAAGTAAAGACGATGTCGCAGTTGTCGGAAGATCAATCAGTTAGGCGAAAGAAATCATGGCTTTACATCAAACCCTATCGACAAACCCGACTCAAGAGGTCAAGGGGGATGTTGGAAGTCAAGTCATATGCAAGGGGAGATGAAATGAGAGTCAAAAGACCCAAATGGCAACTTACCCAATCGGGTAAGTGTGTACCCGATCGGGGATCCTTGCTGATCCGCACTTTTGCTTCGACTTCCTCATTTTTGTCCTATGTGATGAATGCTCGACCCCTTCCCCACGAAACCCAAATGCTATATAAAGGATGCTCCAGCCACTCTTCTCAACACATCTAAAGTCTCACATCTTTACATCTCTACATTTCTCTTTACAAACCTAGATTAGGAGGAAGGGAGAACTAGCCTCTCTTCTCTCATTTTCTTCTTCTTTAGTCTTTAGTTCTTAGTTTATTTATGTCCTTTCTACATCAAAATCTTAGCTTAGATCAATAAGAATTTCAATCTTTGTAATCTACTTTGTTGGGTACAAGTGTTGTAATTCAAGGAACGATTATTCTATGCAAGGGATTTCTATTATTGTTATCACTTTCATTGTTGATCGTCACCTAGGTATTTCTATTTTATCCTTTGTTTAATGTCCTTATTGTTTTCCATTTGATTGTTATTTTCTATCCATGTTATCTTAGATTCATTTTAGTAACGTTATAATCGTTGTTTCATTTCCTAGATTTTCAGTTTAGCGTCGTTATTATCGCCACATAGAGAGTCTTAAAATATTGTCAAAATCAACTAAACATGTCTATCCTAGTTTTCATTGTTAATATCATCTTAGATTTAGACATCGCCATGAGTGAGTAGTCACCTTTCTAGGGTGTAGGGTAGCTGTGACACCCTCAAATTTGCGGAAAGAAAAAAAATTATTTAAATACATAAAAAGGTGTCATAACATAAAAAGGTCATTAGAAAACGGAAATACTATTATACAAAAGAAATCTACAAGACGGGAGACATATCTCCCGTATAAATACGGAAATAAAAGTGTGTACAATAATATACAAACTATGAACCGAATATAGGTCCAAGGTAAATACTTCGCTCGCTAGCTCGTCCATGTACCCCAACTATGCAACACCACCTGTTCGACCGCATTAAATATAAACACGGAAGCCACAGTCAGTGGGGAGTAACTCCGAGTTCTCCCAGCCCCGAAATGTCGAGTTTAATGAAACATGAAAAACATAAAAGCAATGTATATATAAAATACAAAACCTTAACACATATGATATGCTTTTCATGTTATGAAACAGTTAACTAACATATACCCTATCATATGAAAGCTATCATGTGAATTCGGTAATAAAATATAACCCGAGGTAGGGAAGCTGGTATGCTGGCTCAGCGGTTACCATGTAACATGGCCCTGATACACTCAAACCCTAATCAACACGTAATCATGTGAATCAGTTAACAATCGGGAATCCAAACTCTATCAATCTTAGCCGGCTTGCATCTCACCTTCTAAAACTCATAGAATCATACAAACATGAAAGACAAATACTTCTACAAACATGCATAAGTTCTTAGAACCGTCAATAGTCGACTTCTGTAACTCGAGGCTATACCACAAGGTAGGAAAACATCCTAGTCCTAGACTGATCAGACCTAGCGACAACAGCTATTCCATTCCCCGTCCCATGACATAACCGTCTATGAGAAACTCTACTAGGCGACCCCCTAAGCAGAGATGGCTAGTACTTAAGCTGGCTCCCTTCCAAATCGGAACTCTAGGATGCCAATGCCCCCACCGACTTTGATATAAACCCCCCAATCCGGGACACAAAAGCCTATCAACAAGTGAACTATAACTACTCGTTAAAGAAAGAATAGTACGGTCCTATCAATGTCATGGTCCAAGCTACTCATTTAGAATTAGAATGGTCAAGACGCAATATATCCATAATTCTCTATGGGTACTTAGTCAACACGACACCAACCATATAAACAAACAGTCACGGAAACACATCCTATCATGTGACTAATTGCATATAAATAATAAACAAATCTCATATCGCCTCATATCTACTAAGGCTAATTCAGTAATTAAATACACTTTACTTGAAGACAAATCCCCGACCCGAGTCCCGCGACGGGTCATCAGTCAAATCGGGGCTGACTAGATCTTAGTTTGACCAAACCCGTTGGATCAAACCGGCTAGAAACAGAGTCTTTATCACATAGACTTAAACATAAAATCAACATATTCAATACATGTTATTTTATTAACTTCTAACATGTGAATTATTATAACACACCAGAACCCCGTTTGACTTAACTGATATCCAATTAAACTACGATCTCGTCTTATAATTTCTAACATGGAGAATAATAATTTTA
>JAIUZE010028652.1:0-21410 GCA_022085475.1 Heliosperma pusillum
TCACCACTACTTACTTGACCGGCCATGTGAGGCCTTATTTGGTCTGTTTAGATTTTTGATATTTGTCCCACAAATACTTATTAATCATATGCTTAATTATCTTATATAATTAAGTATTAATTTGATCATATAACAATTATTTGACACAAATAAATAAATAATATGTACTTAACATTTTAAGTAATATTTTACCAATATATCAATATATAATGGTCCCACAATGCTTAGTTAATTTATTTTACAACTCCTTGTAAATATAATTAACTAATTACCTCTATCTCAAAACCTCAACTAATTTAGTAATTTAACGATTAATTACTAAGTTAAATCTTATTTAATCGTATTAAAATAAGATATAAATTTAGTAGTCAATTATCGCATAATTGAAAAAACAAGCTTAATCGAATTTGAGTTCTTACTCAATTTCTAACAATTAACTCTCGTACATATCGAATATATGTAATGTACTAATTAACTGTATCGTATACAAATAATGAGTTACTATTTGGATTTCATCCTTTAGGTGTGACCGAAAGGGATCAGTTGATCACCGCCGTCAAACGACAATAACGTCAAACTCTAGTCAACCAACCGTTATTGATTTACGTTAATCAACTGACTAATCATATATATAGTCAATAAATATCCCAATTATATTCCTTAATAAGATTTATTATGTGGCGCACTATTGTGGAGGACACCTACTCCAACAGTAAGTTCACCTATATCTTTGATGTAACACCCCGCGATTTTGCAATAAAGTAAATACGTAGATTTGCAGCGGAAAAAACGAGATTTTAAAAACTTTAAATGCAAAACCGCGAATGTCACTTTATGTTATAAAACCAAAGCTTACTTAATAAATCGTTTGTACAAATTGTACCTTAAATGAATACAAGGGATCCCGAACCCTATTAATACACAAGTAAGATAATAAAACTACTATACACTACAAGGCTAAGGGTGAATCGCTGTAATTACAACGCTCGTTAGCTCACTCGTCACAACCCCATGCAAACACTAACCTACAACATGTTCATTCACTAAAAATGAATGCCACAATCAGTGGGGAGTAACTCGGGGTTCTCCCAGCCATATCACATTAAAACACACGTAAGCAAAACATATAATCATACATCATCATGCATAGGCGATCATTATAAAACTTGAAACGATAAAATTCCATAATAGCGAGAGAAGCATGTGAGGTAACGACTATATCATCATCATATATCAAAGACTCGGGAAGGACTCTCCTTGGCAACCATATCACTACTAATGGCTTGCATCTCACCATGAGCAATCATATTCTTGAGAAGGTTAGAGACAAGACACATAATACGATAATAAGCATCCAACCATCCAATGTACAATCCAACAGGTCATCATATGATCAAACATAAGCAAATACACTCTCAGGTAAATGAAACGCACTAGCATATGTACTACGTAAGACAAAGACGACTCTAAACTCAATTCCTCTAGGTAGCACGACGATAATAATACAATCCTAGTCTAAATTTGGCCAGACTCTCGGAATATGGGCGTTTCCCGATTCGACAAGTGGTAAGGCGTGCCACATCCAAGACTCGGTTAAACACAGAAGCCGAGTACCTCAAATCCGGCAAGGGCAGCTAACGGAAGAGGGGGAAAGAGACGAGTATACCATTTCCGGCAAGGGCGTCTAACGGAAATGGTTGTCACAATAAGGAATATTCATATCAATGAGGCGTCGTACAACGGTCAAGCAAGTACGCTACATGCAAATAACCCCACCTCGCAAGGATACAACATTTGACGGTCGGGTCGATCAACGCATTGCGTTCGCTTCCTAACAACGTCGTCATATCCCCACTAAACAAATGCATAAGCATTGAGGTTGTACCCACATCGCTCCGACATCAAGTCTAACCATTATAGAGGTGCAAACGGGAAATGAGAGTTCAATAACAGTCAATTAAGCAAGACTCAACGGATTACTCAATGTATACAAGTCTCATTTGACTAAGACATGTGATTATAACATAGAAAATGCGATATAATGAATAACATGTTAAACATGGTCAATTCGTACTTTGAAACCGCTAATTAAACATGTAACGGTAATTAATACGTACATAAACATGTGAAGAAATATAAAATGATATATAGGTCTTCAAGATAAGAATAATAATATAAGCAGTCCAATTCCATATGTTATACTCATTCAAAAACTCAAAATTGTAAAACAAATGCAATTTACTCATACGAACTCCGATTAAGGCGCTTCAAAAGCATATTTTCCGACGCCGAACCATCTATCAACTTTTTAGAAAATTTTAGGTACTGGGGTCCGTCTCGGTCGGGGCCAAATCCGTCCCTGCCTGTACGGGGCATGTCTCGGCCGGGATGGGGCTTGTCCCAGCCGGTTCGGGCATGGGAAGAAGAAGAGGCTCGACATGTGGTCTGTCCTGGTCGGGATGGGGCTTTTCCCGGCCGATATGACCCTTGTCTCGGTTGAGACGAGCATGGGACGACTTGTTTGAAGCAGGTTTCGTTCCTTAACTCATTCCAACGATTTTATGCACAAGGATAAAGTAATTAAGCACCAATTTCAACTTTTAAGATGTAATTCAAGACAAGGTTCCAACGATGTTTAGACACATCCAATTCAAAGTAACCAGAAATATGAACATATGAACATATAACATGTAATTCAAGACAAGGTTAATAGTTTATCCAACATAACTTTTCCATAAAGCATCCAACAACATTAAATTGTCATAATCATTCCTCTTTGGTTACTAATTCATTATTTAAAACACATAAAGATGTGATATCGAGTAACCCGTCAACATACCTCATTTAGCGCTCCATATAAGCTATCCTCATGCAAACTAATACCAACAGATTTCCTTTACCTGAATCTTCAAAATCCACCTTTTTCTGACAAATAACGTGCTAAGAACTTAAACTGAATTTTCGGGAAAATTGGTCTTAAAAGAGAGTTAAAAGTTTCAATATTTTCTTATATAGGAAGAAGGAGGGCGGTTAGAGGATTCCAAAACACTGCACGGAATTAAATTCCGTTAAGAAACGAAGAAATTACGTCCGTCTTAAGATTAGATCTAGAAAAATGGGTTTTATAAAAAGTTGGAGAAAAGGGATATTTTATGGTATGAAAAGGAAGAGGAGAATGAGAGGAGACGATTGATGTAAAAATTATGAAATTTTGTTGAGAGACGGATAAATGACATCAGTCTTAAGTTTATGCAGTTATGAAGGTTTAATGGGGTTTTCGGGTTAATGAAAGGGATGAAGGTGATAGAATGTTGTTGAAAAATAAGGAGGAAGTGGAGGGATAAGTGGGTTTATTTTGAGAAGGTGAATAATAGAAGACCCAAATTTCATATCGGGTCAACTCACTTGGATTTTCGCTTAGAATCCAATTATGCGCTCATAATAGACTGAAATGTGACGGTTTCTACCAAACTAAACTAAATTCAATTTAACATGAATACAAAGCTGCGAAACCATGAATTATCGATTTTAAATATTTTAACCAATAAAAGTAAAAGGGAATTTTATTAAATTAACGACTTAGTAAATAACCATTATTATAAAATTGGGGGTGTTAAATTTGAGCTTGACAAGAAAGGTTATAGTTAGAACAACTATAACTCTACTTCCCAAAATTACTATTTAGATTACCGTTATTGGACGACGACCTATAATATAAAATCTTCTTGGAGATCTTTAGTATGTTAATCATCACTTCATTCAAATCACGAGCTCTTCATCTTGAGCTCCACAAGCTTCTTTAAGACTTTGTCGTTGATCTTGAGCTTGATAGTCACCAAAGTTATAGTAGAAACACGTATAACTTATCTTCAGCATTTCCAAATTTATAGTACAATGACCTATAACTTTGTTTCGCCTTTGCCTCACAAATCATCAAGGTTGTAGCTAAACTAGCAATAACTTCAAATGCCAAATCATGCTTAATCTATCAAGAGTTAAACAAACAATTACAAGCACGAGCATATATATTATACAACATACATGTCATTATCAAAACATAATCTTATAACTATATGGTTTAACAAATTCCCCTTTTTTATGATGACAAGCCTCTAATGATTTGTGACTAAGGTAAGTTCTCACTCAACATATTATTATAAAAATCATAGTGGGTAGAACGCAAGATCAAAACATCTAAAGCTAAAGTATAAGCACCTAAGGACCTTAAGAGACTAAGGGTCTTGACAAGGAGCGAGCTTAGGCAATAAACTCAAATCAAGGCCATTTCTTCCCCCTCTTGAAATCATCGAAAAGACGAGAAGAAACATGAAATGACTAGAATAATATAAACCAAAGCTAATAATAAAACCAAGTTAAAAGCACACATCACAAAATGAAATTAAGTTCCCAAAATAGAAACCATGACATCGTCTATGGTAACTACTAAGGAAAAACTAACAACATAATCAAGTCACAACCAAAGTAAGGAATAATATGGCTGAAGACGATTATAGGCTAAGTATTTATTAAGCTGAGATGTCAATTTGAGTAGGCTAAGGATATTCATAAGGTCTATCAATCCACCATCCGCACTCAAGTCCACAATCAAAACTAGAAATCGGACCCAGATATTTCCGATGAGACAGATATTCGTTCAATAATACCTCCTTAACACCTGTCAATATAAACTCCATTGTATGTAACTCAAACATTACAGCAGCTAACACAGTTCCTTGTGCTTTGCTCCATCATACGAGTAGCAACACATTCTATAACCATAACAACGTACTTAGGGTCATATCCTCCACAACTTTTTTTTTCTTTTCTTTTTTTATATTTTCAGCTAAACATCAACACAGGATTTTCCTTTTTTTGTTTTTTAATAACTGCTTAGCTTCCACACGATGTATCCATCCAACCATATTTGATTCAAGACCACCATAAACACTCCAACCCGATGTAGCCGAGCTTTGACAACACTTATCAAAGTATTCTTCTCCGTAAAAATAAGATTCAGTCCACTAACCTTAAGACGCATAAGCTTAAGTAACTTATCCCACATACGAGTTAGATACCATATTTTTCAGCTCCAACCACACCTTTGAGTATTTTCTCTTCCCCCAAACTTCTCTTGACTGTCTTTTTGGATGGCGGAATGGAAGACTTACATGATGATTTCTTGACAGATTTTGCGGTAAAACATGGTGAATAACGCATGGATTGGGTTTGTTTGTGATGGTGATTGGGTTTTAATTAGAATAGGAATGATGAAATAGGGATAATATTGTGAGTATGGTAAAAGTGTGGGTAAATAAATGGTTATGACATAATAATGTAATTAATTTACGCAAAGCAATTAACATATCAATCACTCTCACAATATAGTACACACTTCTTCATAGATTATATGTAGCAGCGGAATATATGGACACAGTCATACAATCTCGTCTAAAACTAGTCAGTCACAAGAGTAAGAAACATTTATGACGAATTTTAATTGCCACCGATTTAAACCAATTTCCAACCTCAAAGTCTCAAAACGTTCTCTAGCCAATGCTTCAGTCAGGATGTCAGCCCATTGTTTTTCCGTACTAAAAAATTCAACTCTTATATTCCCCCTTTCTACTTGGTCTCTAAAAAAATGGTGTCTGATTTCTATGTGTTTTGTACGCGAGTGTTGCACGGTATTTTTAGAAATAATAATTGCACTCGTATTATCACATAAAATAGGAACACATCCAACATTTACACCATAATCAGATATTTTTTTCTTAAGCCAAAGTAATTGAGAACATACCAAGGCTGCAGCAATATATTCAGCTTCCGCGGTAGATAAGGCAACTGAATTTTGTTTCTTTGACCCCCACGAAATGATGCATGGTCCAACAAATGTAGCTACGCCAGATGTACTTTTTCTATCAACCAAACAACCTCCATAATCTGCATATGAATACCCTGTGAGATAGAAATTGCATTCAAGAGGGTACCATATGTATAGTTTAGATGTACCAATCAAATACCTCAAAATTCTCTTAACTGCCACCATATGTGATTCTTTAGGGCACGATTGAAATCGAGCACAAACACATACACTAAACATTATAACTGGTCTACTTACAGTTAAATAGAAAAGTGAGCCAATCATACCTTGATAAGTTATCTCATCGACAGACTTACCATCTTCATCTTTAGTTAATTTCTTGTCTGTGACCATAGGAGTGGTCATAGGATGACAATTTGCCATGCCAAACTTTTTGATTAGCTTTTTGATGTATTTTTGTTGGTGTATCATGATGCCTTCTTTGGTTTGTTGGATTTGTAGTCCAAGGAAGAACTTGAGTTCTCCCATCATGCTTATCACAAATTCCGAGGTCATCAACTCTGAAAATAATCACAGAGTTTATTATTAGTTGAACCGAGAATAATATCATCTACGTAAATTTGTACAGCTAATATATTGACCCCTCGGATTTCAAGAATAACGTTTTATCGACATATACTCTTTTAAAATTGCTTTGAAGTAAAAAAATTGACAATCTATCGTACCAAGCTTTTGGTGCTTGTTTCAAACCATATAAAGCTTTATGTAATTTAAAAACATGTTTTTGAAACTTGTTATCCAATAATATGTCCTCCAAGTTTCTATTCATACGTTCAACGACACCATTTTGTTGTAGGGTGCATGCATGGTGCAGAAATGTTGTGTCCTACACCATTAACCCTACAATATTCTGTAAAAGCTTCATTATCAAATTCGGTGCCATGACCCGTATGAATTGAAACAAGATTTGACTTATATTTGTTTTGAAAGAGTTTCATAAGACAATCAAACTCATTGAAAGTCTCATCTTTAGAGTGCAAGAATATAGGCGAAACATACCTTAAATAATCATCAACTAGAATGAAGACATACCTGGATCCGCCTCTAGTTCTTACCTTCATTGGGCCGCAAAGATCCATATGTATTAGTTCTAGGGCATGATTCGTGCTGACTACTCTTTTAGGTTTGAAGGATGATATAACATGCTTACATCAAACACAAGTGTCACACATATTCTCTTGATCAAACTTGATTTTAGACAAGCCTTCAACCAAGTCCTATCTTTTGAGCTTATTCAAGATAGGGGAGTTGATGTGACCACATCTCTTGTGCCATAGAGAAGGATCATCTAACGTTACTTTCATGCATGTAAAAGAGTTAGTAGGAATTTCATTCAAATCAATCATATAGACATTCTGTTACAATGTCCTTCAAGTATGACCTTACTAGTACCTTCAATTATGATGCGACAAAGATCTACATGAAAGACAACTTTGTTACCTTTGTCACACAATTGAGATATGCTGAGTAAGTAATGCTTGAGACCACTTACTAAATACACATCACTAGTTGAATGAGAAAAAGATATACCAATCTTACCAACACCAATGACTTTACCTTTCTTGTTGTCTCCAAACATGACCTTACCTCCATCAAAAGGCTCAAGTGAAAGAAATAAGTTTTTATTTTCAGTCATGTGCCTTGAACCACTATAAAGGTACCATAAGTTATTTTCTTTCACAGCCACCCGCAAGATCATTTAAATACAATTCTTAGGTACCCAAGCGAGGTTGGGTCCTTTAATGTTAGTTACCCTAAATATCATATCTTTTCTAACCCAAAATTGTCTTATTATCCTTTTCTTAGGGTTGGGTCTATTAAGAGATGTCTTGGTCTTTTGGTGTTGTCTAGGTTCACTTGATTATTGCCTCTTGGATTGTTGCCTTTCCTTAGGCAAATTGGATGTCTTCTTATAGGAAAAACTCATATCGTAGAACCATCAATGTTCATTATTTCTTACTTCTTCTACAAGGGGTTCAGGATTTGGACACATGTCTTTTTCCTCTTGTGTGTTACAGGCTCTGACAAAGTACATGTTTTTAATTAAGTGTTTTGTGTGTTTGACACAGTTTTCTATAAGATGACATGTATGACCACAATAGTTACAATTTATATACTCAGGCAAATTTACATATTTTCTTTTTCTGAAATCACGTTCATAAGGAGTAGATTTGCATTTAGAGTGATCCCTACGGCCATAACATTCATGACCTAATCCCATTTTCATATTGTTGTCAGATTGTTCAGTTAGAAAATTTAACACGGTAGTGCTACCCTCCCACTTTTCATGAACTTTCCTAGCATGCAAAAGTAGCTCTTTTAGAGAGTTGATTTCTTTCTGACAATCAGAGTGCTTAGTCTCTATAGTTTTAGAGGAACTACTTTCCCTAAGATTGTCACGAAAGTTTTGAAAACGTTTATTAAGAATAAACACTAAATCTGAGTGTTGTTTCTTAATATCCGTTATTTGAGCTTTAGTTTCCTTTAGTTGTTGAGATGAAGAATCGATTTCCTTCTTTTGATCTGAGATTTTAATGTCTTTAGCTTTTATCTCAGTCTTAAGAAGCTCATTGGCTTTTCTCAACTCTAAGGTTATAGCTTCATTAGCTATAACCTTGGCCTCAAGATGTTTTGCAGGAAGAGCCAATGGACAAGGTAGTGCTATCTGGGCATGGGGTATAGGTCAAGACATTGCTAGCTAGGTGCAGACCAGGGAGAAAGCCATTTCTAGCCAAGACAAGACCATAGGGAAGGACGTGGGTTGCCAAGACAAGATCAAGGAGCAGGACATTGCTAGCCACAGACACACTGACAACACCCTACACACCACCACAGCAGGAACCACTTTGGGAGGATGTTGAACCACCAGCTGTCACCATGGCCAGCTGAAATCCCACTCAACTAAGTCCAAAAACGTTATAGGGAGCCATGGCCAGTTCATATTCCAACCATCACAAAAACCAGATTGAAACCATTTGCAGGAAAAGCATAAAGCATAAAATAACTTTGCCATTTCTAGCTAGACACTGAAGGACCATCTTTAAAAGTTATTTTGGTTGTCTTACCCACTCTTAGAAGAAGATCAGAAGAAGTTCAAGGTGGCATTAATGCAACTCGTCCACAAGCTCCAGGCCAAAACTCAATAACTACCAAAGCTGAAGCACATCACTGTCAACTGCCTGCATATTTTTGTCTGTTTTAGTTATTTATCTTATTATTTCAATTTGTATGATATAGCCAGTACTTTGTTTGCATCCTAAATTTAATCTTGGCCCTTAGATGATATTCTAGGGTTTGTATTGACAGCATGAAGCTTGTATAAGGACCCCTGCACTATTGTAGAAGGCAAATTATGTTTGAATGAAAAAACCTGAGAATTCTTCTCATTTCCAAGCCTTTTCAACTTTTGCTTAGTTGTAGTTGAGAGTCAGACCTGGTAATACCTTGTGCAAGGACGTGGGTATTGATCAAAGTCTGTGGGTAAGGTTTAGCCTCCATGTGCTCAGACTGTAGGGTATTTGTCTTACTGTTAGGCTCAAGTTGTTCACGTGTGCTTGGTTGTGGTGAATAAGCTTAGTTTGTCCACATTATTAAATATTAAACTGTGTTAAGCTGTGGAATTTAGTTGATAATTATATCAATTTGTGTCCTTGTTTATTTCAAAGTCTCAGTCTTTACAAAACATACCATACCCTTACTATATCACTGCAAATTTGGTTATTAGAGCTTTAGTTGTGAGATTATTATTTCCCCAACTACAATATAAACACAAAAAACATCCCAATGAGTGAAGAGAGGCTTGTAGGAATTGAGCACAAGGTAGACTAGTTAGCAGGCACTGTCAAAGTAATGTTAGCTGCTTTTAATACTATCATTGAAAACATTCCAAACCCACCAAGAGGAAAACCACCTCCACGAGGCAGAGGCAGAGATCGTGGCCACATGGGAATAAGAGGGGGTCAACCTCTATAGGAGGAAGAAGGGCCAGATTCAAGAGAAAGCAACAGGACTTATGAGGAGGTCCCTGAACACAATGATAAGAATCTCAAGGTAGAAATCCCTGAATTTACTAGTAGTTTAAATCTTGATGACTTACTAGAATGAATTAGGGATATTGAAAAAGTGTTTGAGTATAAAGACTACACAGATGTTAACTCATTTAAAGTTGTTGTCTTAAAACTGAAGGGCTATGCTTCTTTGTGATTTGATAATCTAAAACACCAAAGGCCTAAAGAAGGGAAAGAACCCCTTAGATCTTGGTCCAAACTTAAAAATAAAGTGTTGAGTAGATTTGTCACCAAGGATTATACATAGGACTTGTTTATTAAACTGTCTAAGCTTAAACAAGAAGAGAGACATGTTGAGGCCTACCTGAGGGACTTTGAACAGCTGACACTGCAGTGTGAGGTCAATGAAAAACAAGAACAGAGAATTGCTAGGTTCTTAGAAGGCCTAGATAGGAACAATGCTGCTAAGGTTAGGACGCAACCCCTATGGTCTTATAATGATGTTGTTAACCTAACATTGAGGGTTGAGAAGATGGGAAAGACCAAACCCACTGTGTCTAAACTTGCTACTAGACCTGTGTACAGACCCTACAATTGCATTAAGATTGGAGAAATCCCTATAACAACCACCCAGTCCACTACTGACAAGGGAAAGGGAGTTTTGAACCCTAAACCTAAGCCTAACTCAACTGAAAACACGATCAGGTTCTTCCAGTGTCAAGGTTATGGCCATTTCAGAAAGGAATGTCCTTCTAAGAGGACTATGACAATCATGGAGGTAGAAGAATAGAAGAGGGAAGGGCCGGTTGCGTATGAGGTTGATGAGAGCATGGTTTTAGAGGAGGTAAGAGCTGAGGAGGGACCAGGTCATGACTTAGTTATGGCTCACCCTGATACAGGCCACAACCTAGTCCAATGGATGGTCATGCATTCCCAACACGCACCATTGGAGGATGACCAGAGGTCCTTGATATTCAGATGTAGATGCACAATTCATGAGAGGGTCTGCAACTTGATTATTGATGGGGGAGTGGTACTAATATGGCTTACATCACCCTGGTGAATAAACAGAACTTAGTCACTCAAGAGCACCCACACCACACCCCTACAAACTGAGATGACTTAACAAAGGGGCCGAGGTGAGGTTTGACAGGCGGTGCTTAGTCCCATTCTCCATTGGAAAATATACAAGGATGAGGTGATGTGTGATGTGGTTCCCATGGATGCTTGCCATCTGCTATTAGGGACGCCTGTGATTTTGACAGGAACACAATTCACCAAGGAAAGGATAACACCTACAGTTTCAGGCATGGGGGAAAGAAGATCACCCTGACACCCTTACCACCCAACCAGAGAAGTTATGGGAGTCCTAACATGCCAGAAGAAATCAATGGGGTGTTGTTCTTATCTAAAGAAGCCATGATTAAGTAGATGAAACAAGAGAAACCTATAATCATCATGTTGTCTAAGGAGGCTACAGAAGAATAAACCTCTAAAGTACCTGCAGAAGTTGAACCTTTAATCCTGATATACAAGGAGGTCTTTCCAAGGGAGCTTCCAACTGGACTACCACCTCTAAGGGGTATTGAACACCACATTGATATAGTCCCAGGCTCTGTACTGCCAAACATACCTGCTTAAAGGACTGATCCAGCTGCCACCAAAGAGCTGCAGAGACAGATTCACGAGCTGATGAGTAAAGGGTTTTTAAGGGAGTCCTTAAGCCCTTGTGATGTGCCTACTCTATAGGTGCCTAAGAAGGATTGCACCTGGAGGATGTGCACTGACAGTAGAGTCATCAACATTATAACAGTCAAGTATAAGTTCCCCATTCTAAGGCTAGATGATATGCTTGATGAATTGAGTGGTGCCAAGATCTTCTCAAAGATTGATCTGAGGCAAGGATACCACCAAGTGAGGCTCATGGAGGGGGATGAGTGGAAAACTGCATTTAAAACCAAACATGGATTGTATGAGTGGCTTGTGATGCTCTTTGGGTGGTCCAATGCACCAAGAACCTTCATGAAACTAATGAAAGAGGTGTTGAGGCCTTGTTTAGGTTTGTTGTGGTTTATTTTGATGACATCCTAGTCTACAGTGGCAGCAAGGGTGAGCATCTCAGGCATCTTGAGACTGTGTTCAGGACACTTAAGGAGCCGAAATTGTTTGGGAAACTGTAGAAGTGTACCGTCATGGTTGAGGAGGTCACATTTCTAGGGTACATTGTGTCAGGAAGAGCAATATCAGTTGATCAGGAAAAGATTGCAGCAATTCAAACTTAACCAATTCCTAAAACAATTACTGAGGTCATGGGGTTCCATGGGTTGGCATCATTATACAGAAGATTTATTAAGAATTTCATATCAATTGTTGCACCTATTACTGAGTGTTTGAAGAAGGGAGAGTTCCAATGGACTGAGAATGCTCAGCAGTCCTTTGAGAGAATTAAGAAGTTAATGTGTGAAACTCCAATTCTAAAGTTACCTGGTTGGCATTGGAGCAGTATTAATTCAAGGTCAAAAACCAATTGCTTATTTTAGTGAGAAATTAAATGGAGCATATTTGAAATACTATACTTATGACAAAGAGTTCTATGATATCATCATGGCACTCATGCATTGGGGTCATTACTTAAAGCCCAAGCCATTTGTCCTACATTCAGGTCATGAGGCATTGAAGTACATCAATGACCGGCATAAATTAAATCACATGCATGCCAAGTGGGTTGAATTTCTGCAGTCCTTCACATTCTCTAGCAAGTACAAGAGGGTAAGCAGAATGTTGTTGCAGATGCTCTATCAAGGAGACACTCCATGTTGACAGTCATGAAACAAAGGGTCTTAGGCTTTGAGTTCTTAAAGGAACTGTATACGGAGGATCCTGATTTTGCTGAAGAATGGATCACTCAGGCTAAGAAGGGCATGGCTCAGAGGAGCACGTACATACTATAGGAAAGTTTTGGGTTCCATGGAAATAAGTATGTGTGCCTAGGGGTTCCTACATGGATCTTCTGATCAAGAAGGTGCACTCAGGGGGCCTAGGGGGACTTTTTGGGGTTCAAAAGACACTTAACATCCTGCACGGCCAATTCTATTGGCCTAAGAAAATGGGTGATGTCCAAATTGTTCTTAGGAGATGTTCAGTGTGCCAGCAGGCCAAGAGTTCCTCCCAAGCTAGGCCATACATACCACTGCATGTACCAAGCAAGCCATGGGAGGATGTAAGCATGGATTTCATTTTTTCGTTGCTAAGGACTCAAAGAGGTAAAGATTTTGTAATGATTGTTGTTGACAGGTTTAGCAAGATGGCTCACTTTGTAGCATGTAAGAAGACTTAGGATACTCCCAGTGTTGCTGAGCTATACCTAAAGGAAGTTGTGAGGCTGCATGGGGTTTCAAAGACAATAGTCTCAGACAGAGACACCAAATTCATGAGCTACTTCTGGAGGACCCTGTGGAGACTCTTGAAGACCAAGCTGTTGTTTAGTACCTCACACCATCCTCATACTGATGGCCAGACTGAGGTCACCAACAAGACATTAGGGAGGATCCTAAGGTGCCTAGTCATCAAGTCTTTGAGGGACTGGGACCTGAAGTTAGCACAGGCTGAGTTTGCCTTAAACTCAGCACCCTCTACTACAACAGGTCACATCCCATTTGAAGTTGTTTATGGGGTTAATCGACTTATGCCATTGGAACTAGCCAACATACCAAGGGAGGAAATAAAGTTTGATGTTAAGAGGAGGGTTGAACAGATGCTGAAACTGCATATGAAACAGTTAGGAAATAGATAGAGAGAACAAATCAAAGGTACGAGAAACAATCCAAGGTTCCTAGGACAAGGAAAGAATTTTTGACATAGGATTTGGTATGGGTTCATCTTGACGAAGGAAAGGTTCCCATCACCGAGGAAGAACAAGCTTATGCCTAGAGCTGATGGTCTCTTTGATATCATAGAAAAGATTGGTCAAAATGCATACAAGGTTGATCTACTTGGTGACTATGGGGTTCATGGTACTTTCAATGTAGGATACCTCGTTCCATACTATAGGGATTCTGAAGATAAGGAGGCTACAGGCTTGAGGACAAGCCCAATTCAACCAGGGGAGGTTGCAGCAAGAGCTGAGGGACAGGGCAATGCTATCAAGGCATAGGGTATAGGTTAAGACATTGCTAGCCAGAGACAGGCTAGGGAGCAAGCCATTGCTAGCCAAGACAAGACCAAAGGGGAGGACTTGGGTAGCAAAGACAAGTTCAAGCAGCAGAACATTGCTAACCACAAACACACTCACAACACCCTACTCACCACCACAACAGGAACCATTTTGGGAGGCTGTAACTTTCAGAGGAGCTTGAACCACCAGCTGTCACCATGGCCAGCTGAAATCCCACTCAACTAAGTCCAAAAGCATCCTAGGGAGCCACGGCTAGTTCATACTCCAACCATCACAAAAACCAGATTGAAACCACTTGCAGGAAAAGCATAAAGCATAAAGTAACTTTGCCATTTCTAGCTAGACACTGAAGGACCATCTCCAAAATTTCTTTTGGTTGTATTACTCACTCTTAGAAGCATATCACAAGAAGGGAAAGGGAGCATTAATGCAACTCCTCCACAAGCTCCAGGGCAAAACTTAACAACTACCAAAGCTGAAGCACATCACTGTCAAATGCCTGCATATTTTTGTCTGTTTTAGTTATTTATCTTATTATTTCAATTTGAATGATATAGCTAGTACTTTGTTTGTATCCTAAGTTTAATCTTGGCCCTTAGATAACATTCTAGGGTTTGTATTGACAGCATGAGGCCTATATAAGGACCCCTGCACTATTGTAGAAGGCAGATTATGTTTGAATGAAAAAAATCTGAGAGTTAAGAGTCAGGCCTTGTAATAACCTGTGCAAGGCTGTGGGTATTGATCAAAGTCTGTGGGTAAGGTTTAGCATCTCTGTCCTCAGACTGTGTGGTGTTTGTCTTACTGTTAGGCTCAAGTTGTTCACATGTGCTTGGCCTCGTAATACCCTTTTTGATGATTAATCCTACATTACATGGCTAAGAGGGGACGACCCTTCCTTTCACTTAGGTGAGAGGCGGAATTCCGATCCTACAGTGTCTTCTAACAGCATGGGGCCCTCACTTTCCATCCTGCCTTATCACCCTTGACAAAGCTTTCTAGTGAACGTGAACAAATATACTAATTTTACACAATAAGGAGGTGATTCATTTCTATCTTTCTAGGCCTAGTTCTTTGTAAATCTAGTAATTACATAGGAATTTGCATGCTTGAATTATTTTCGTTTGAGATGAATCCCGACACTGGATGAGGCATGTTGCCACTTGCTTTTGTAGATGCATTCTTTTATGTTTTGTGTGCTTTATTGTCTAGAATGCATCAAAGTTTTGGCAAGACCCCACTTGCCTTGCAAGAAGGTATCCTACCTCACGGATACCTTGTTGTGAGTTGAAGGGGCTGAGCAAGGCCCGTTAATTGCCTTGTATCGGTTAGGTTTAGTGTAGTTAAATAAGGGTCTTGACTATTGTTCATCCTTACTCGGGACGAGTAAGGGTTCGGTTTGGGGAGATTTGATATAATGTCATTTCACCCTCATTTTCCACCCCTTTTTGTCTCATTTGCCTGCCTTTAACGCTCCCTAAGAGCGTTTCTACGTGTTTTCCCTTCTTCTAGCATATTTCTCGCTTTCATCGTGTTTTTGTAGGTAAACCGCCACTTTAGGCGATTTCTACCTAATTTTGATCGAAAAAGAAGAAGTTGGATCACTCGGAGGACCCACGGAACATCTTAAGGGGCCCCACATACCTTTTGGGCGCCTACTCGACGCGCCAAAGCCCACTCTAGTCAAGGCAAGCGAAACCGGGAAGGAAGCAACGAAGTCAAGCAAGGGAAGAAGGAGAAGGAGCACTTCACGGGCGTGAAAGGTATCTAATGGTCGTGAGATGCCTTTCCAAGAGTGGGGATTTTTGAGCAATTCAGCTCATGGCCTTAAAACACAGTTCACGGTCGTGAAAGAGCTGTCACGGTCGTGAAACTCATTTCACGGTTGTGACTTGATCGTGAAAGAAGGACTTGCCACTGCCACATATCTCACGACCGTGACTTGCAATCTCACGGTCGTGAAACACCTTTCACGGCCGTGAAACACCCTTCACGGTCGTGACCTTGCCATCCCATGAAGTCTTTCGAACCCCATCTTTCCTCCATTTTGTAAACCTATAAATAGGCCCTCTTGTGTAATTAGAGGGTACGAAACCCTAGATCTGAAACTCTTATAGAATTAGTACTTAATCTTTCATAATTAAGCTTATTAGTTGGTTAATTAGCAATTGAGACTTGGTTTAGTGTTGGAACTTGGTTTGTATTCAAAGATTTGTGACAAACCGTGGTTATTATATCAAAGTTCTAACCTTTTCCTAAGTTGGTATAATTTCTTTACTTAATCTTGCCTTTAATTAAGTTTTCCTTTCAATCCTTGTTATCTATTCATTGTTAATTAGAAAATGTTTATTGTTGTTGATTCCTTTGTGCAATCCTTAGTTAATATTGAATTTCCTTTGAATATGAGTGAGTAGTAATCTTACTAGGGTTATGTGGGGGATTATGAGTTCTAGTATGAGTTAATGTGCTATTTGTTGGGGCTAATAGTTTATTATAGTCTTGTCTCCATCCTATGTTTATAACTTGTTCCATGAAATGCCTACGTGAGTTTGCATGATTCTCTCGCTTGTTTCGAATACCATAAGATCAAAAGTCGTGGTTTTTCGTAGAACCGCTAGTTTGACATACTGTATCTAGTGATGCGATAGCTAGTTAGAGTCGGTTTGAGGGGGAATTGTAAGATTGAAAGCCTTAATTCACTTTCCTAGACTATACGACCCTTAAACTATTAAACCTGACTTTTTCACTCGACCCATACCACCCATTTGAACCCACTCACCCTAGTTTTCTCTCTTATTTGATAAAAATCCAATCTTTCTTGCTTTAGACTTTATTCGTTGTTTTTATTTGCCTTTAATTATTGTTATTTAGTTTAGTCAACAAACCCAAACCCAAATTAAATTGTGACCTTGCAAGAGACATAGTAGACTATTACGTCGATATTAGACACCAACCGTCCCTAAGACCGACACTCTTACCACACCGATTATACCTACACTAGTTACGGCTATGTTAGTGGTGTCATGTTGGGAGCCTTTTGTTGAGATCTTGTATGGTTTTGATGAGTATCAAGTTGGGAAGTTTGAGGAAGGAGTTCGTTCTTAAGGTGAGAAGAGTATAATAATCCGTATTTATGTTATTCATGTACTAGGTCGAGTAGGGGTGACTCGACCGAGTGGTGTCCTAACTCGACCAAACAAGGTGTATTCAGCTGAGTATGTCGAGTCTGTTACTTAGGCACCCTTCTGCCTAAGTGGGATTCGGCTCAGTATGGTGAGTACTCGACCGAGTGCAGTGTACTCGGCCGAGTGTTTCGTGCACTCGACCGAGTGCACTGGTTTGACGAGTTTTTTGAGCGGTTTTGAATTACGAAAATTAAAAGGTATAAAAGGACTTCGTCAGTTAATTACTCATTATTAAAACCCTAAAACTCTCTCTAAACCTCTCTTAATCATCCTAATTCTTCTATAAGCTTGGATTGTCATTGCTAGTTCGTCGGAATCATTCTTTACCTTAATCTCGTCGTAAGTATCTCTACTTTGAATTTATTTGGGTATTGTTGGGTAGTCTTTTGAAACCATAATCTGTTTTATGGGATGGGATTAGATTGATTGTTGAATTAGATTATTAATTATTGATAGGGGAAGGATTTGTAGAGGAGGATTTATGATTGTGCTTGCGTATTGCGGGAGTTTCTTTGAGGTAGGGTTTCCCTACTCGGTACCTTTATATATTGATTGATGATGATTTTGATTGTTGTAATTGTTGATGATGGAATTATGATGATGATGAGGATGTTACTTGTGATTGTGATTGGTTACCAGTTCTATATTGGTGGTCCGCCAGGAGACGGTACCACACCCCGAGTTCGCATCTCGTGGCTCTTCCCCCACGGAGGGGATGTGCACATTAATGTTCCGAGAACTCGCGTTGCCATGATAGGGGTTGTTGATGTCCAGTGCTGCGGTCTGACATCGTAGGTGGAACGACGTTCAGATCTGCAGTCCAACGCTTGCAGAGTGACTGCTTTGGCGGGAACTCGGTTACTGGATTTTGGAGATGATACTGTCTACTGGCTACTGGCTACTGGTTACTGGCTACTGGCTACTGGCTACTGGCTACTGGCTACTGGTTACTTTACCTTGAGATGATTGTTGTTGTTTGTTTATGCGTTGATTGATATTTGATGGTGCTGACCCCGTTTTATGTTTCCTAAACTGCTGTGATCCATTGGGGAATTGTGAGCACGAGTTTAGCAGGTATACGTTGAGCATGCATAGGATGGAAGGGAGTACCGATGATGATGAGTCTAGCTTCCGCTGAGTTTTTAGACATTAAACTTTAATAAATATCCATTAAACTTTGTATTGTTTTGGTTTGAGATAATTTATTCGTTTTAAAGTTAATCTTTAATAATTGTCATTGCATTATTGTCTATTTTATATTATCTACCTTGGGCAACCGAGATGGTAGCGTCCTTGTATACTAAGTAAGGCCTTAGTAAGGCTCTTTGGTAGATGAGAGTGTTACACCCTTGATTTGTGATTGAGATTGATTTGTGATTCAGATGGATTCATGTGTTTGATATTTGGTTCTATTGATGTGGTTATGCATATATATGGTCATGAGGACTTTGTCACTCCTATTTTTATGTATTGCTTATTGATTTCTCTACTTTGACGTGGTTGCCTCTTTTGAATTTCTTTTTAAAACTATCTAAGGTGATCCACTTGCCAATATTCGGTCTTGTGGTGAATTCGTAGGTAGTCTTACGGGTGTCAGCTTTGGATGCTTGGTTTGTGTACGGGCACGGGTGACGAGACAAATTGGTCCGCGTAGTGGTGGTGGTGGTGGTGGTGGTGGTAACCCCAAGCAGAGGTCGCGCTAATTAGGTCGCGACACGGTTTTACTCTTAATCACACTTTAATTATCTTGACCTACTTTTACCCACCCAAGAAGAAGGTCACGACCTAGGTCATCAACCCAATCATTTTCCACTTCACATAATTCCCAATCATTTCCCACATTCTCTACTCCATTTTTCTCTTACTTTTCTAATTATTTTTCCTAACATTTTATAAACCAATTTTTTTTCTATTATTGTAAATATCTTAATTGAATAAAAAGTACCCTAATATTTTACGGGTATGTTAATCTTATGACATACTTTATGGGAAAATATTAAATAACAATTTTATTATTTTGAAAAATGATTCGACCATTTAATTAACAATTAAAAAAAATTGGAAAAACATGATTTCACATATAAGATAACGCATACATAATTAAAAAAATATTTAAAAACATTGAATACTACGAAATGCATTAAAAGCCCCTTCTAGTTACGAAAGTTTTGCCAAATATGCTCAAAAAGATCATTTTTAAATGAGTTATGAGTTGCGCAATTACGAATTTCGCCATGAATTTCTACGAAACGTTGTTGCGTCGACCTTCTACGACAAGTTTTGCCATGAATCACTAGCTGAACTCGGATTATCTTCCTTGAATTGTTGTATTATGCTTTCATAATTAAGATAAGTATCTCGTTCATCTTGAACTATCATATTACGCATAATAATACAAGCCATAAGAACCTTCCCCATCATAACTGGATCCCAAACAAGACAAGGGCGTTTGATAAACGCAAATCAAGCTTGTAGGACACCGAAAGCACGCTCCACATCTTTTTGACAACTCTCTTGTCGAGCTGCAAATAGCCTATGCTTTTGAATTTGAGAAGCATTAATTGATTTAACAAATGTTGCCCAACCCGGATATGTACCATCAGCAAGATAATATCCCATATTATACTCAGTACCATTAACCGTATAATTAACAGCTAGGTAGATTCTTCTAATACTTCTCCCGCCATATTGTTCTGCAAATGTTGTTGGACTGTTTTTCCATTCCCAATGCATCCAATCAATGCTACCCAACATACCATGAAATACACATACCTGGCCATATGGAGTAATCTAGCTAAATCGTCGGGGTCGGGTCTACGTAGATAAACGGTCCCAAAGTTCTGTATCACACCTTCCACGAACAATTTGAGAGAATCCCTTATAGATGTATCGCTCATACGCAAATATTCATCTACTAAATCAGTTGACGTACCATATGCTAGAACTCTTATAGCATGTGTGCATCTTTGTAATGGCGAGAAACTAGGCCTCCCGTTACCACCGTGTCTTTGCTGGAAATCACGATCACTGGCGGATAGAGCCTCAACTAATTGCATGTATACTCGCTTGTTCATTCGAAATATGCGGCGAAAAAACTCCGGCGGATAGACTAGATTCGTAAATTAGTCGTTGTACAGCTGATTGTGACCTTCTTCGCGATTCCTCTCGATGTTTCTCCTAGGACGTTGATAAGGGTAAAGTCGCGTCACCTTAATCAAAGTAATCCTAATTCACTACTAACTAATAGTCAGCGGTAAGCAAGGTATCGAATCCACAGGGAGGCGGTAGTATTCTAATCTGTTAAACTAGGTTCGTCTCTATAGTAACAATTTCAGGGTTTTTAATTGTGTTTCTAAACTTATAGCAAACAATAACAATAAAAAGTTGAAAACAAAAAGATTAAAAGTCTAGGGTCTCAGGTTCACTAGGATTATTGTTCAGGGGTAAGGGTGTAATCAACTAACATGCAATAAAGTTATCTAAGGTCACAAGATCTGTAACACCCGCAAATGTACCCTATTTTTCTAGTAAAAATATTTTACGGATACTTTTCAGCGAATTTTAGTTTTAATTTTGAATTTAATTTTCCGAGTCGAATTTAGAATTTCCGAGTTCGTATTTTGGATTTCCGCGAGATTTCAAGTAAAACCCGTCTTAAGCCGTCTTTGACTTTTTTCTTGACTTTTCCACTTACTCTCTTCTTATACTCCCTTTAACCTAACTTTCCCTCACAACTCATTTCTTTCTTCTTCTCTAAGAAAACCCCATAAAACCTAGTTTCCATAATCTTTCCAAGCTTAGATTCGTCATATCTCGCTCAATTCTCGCTCAAATTCACGTAAGTTCGTCTTATTCTTCCCCTCTTATCTTCCTCTATCCGTATTGGTAATAAAATTACCGTCTTTCTCGCTTTTTAAATCATCCGTCTTTCTCAAGGTGAATTATTTTCATCTTTTGTTATCTAATTGTAGGTGGAGACTTTCTAGAAATCGATTAAAGACGCATAAGGTAACGGTGAAGGGTTACTCGATATCATTTACGTGTTTTACATGCTTCTATGTTAGATTTCGTATTTAGAATACGATTAGAAAGCTTAGGATTCATGTTATTGATGATGATTGTTGTTAGTTGATGATTGTTGATGATGATACCTGTTGTTGTTG
>JAIUZE010028654.1:2982-13688 GCA_022085475.1 Heliosperma pusillum
TTTCCCTGCACTGACCCTCTTTCGTAAAATGATCATATCTCCTTCGTTACTTGCTTGTTTTGGGCGTGTGACATCTCGGTGGAACCGTAAGAGATTAAGCTATCACCTCCACTTAGAATTTCTGCATTCCCATATCAAGAACTCTAGTTATGACTGTTTGAAGTGGACCCTTGTTTTCGTTGGTTTCCAAACAACGTTGTTTTGGAGAGGTATCTATGTTTTTTATTCATTATGCTTCATAAACTTGTTCTAATGCTTATTTATCATGTGTTGACTCATGTTTATTATATTTAAACTTATATGATTCCCTATTCTCATGTTTTGTGACGGTTTTTGGTATGTTCCCACTTTGAGTCGGTTTTTACAAATGTTACGGTTTGAGCACTATTTTGTTATGTGCTTTGTACTCTTATTCCCTTGGCTACACCCTATAATCGGTTAGACTGGACAATGTCGGAGCGATTGGGGTGTATCCTTGATGCCTGTAGCATGTTTAGTGGGGATATGGACGACGTTTGTTAGGAGGCGAACGCAATGCGTGGATCGAACCCGGCCGTCAAAATGTTGTATCCTTGCGACAGGTGGTGTCATTGCATGTAGCGTACTAGCTTGACTTTTGACTATAGATCTCTTTCCGCCTCTTTCGTGAAGGTTGACCGAATTTGGGGTACTCGGCGTCTATGATTGACCGAGTCTTGGATGTGGAACGTCTTACGACATGTCGAATCGGGAAACGTCTTATCCCGAGAGTCTGGCCAGGTTTAGACTAGGACCGTATTATTATCGTCGTCCTACCAAGAGGATTAGAGTCTTGTGTGTACGAAACGTCTTATCGTACATGATTCCGGGAAACGTCTTATCCCGTGAACTTGTTTGTCTGGGTCATGAGTATACGAAACGTCTTATCGTATACGGTTCAGGGTAACGTCTTATCCTGTGGACTTCCATTGACTTGTCTTGCTATTGTACACGATGCTAGTGCGTGCCATTAACCGTGAGAGATTGTGTTGTCATATTCGTATGATTTGATGGTCGTTTGTAAGTTGAAATATTACGTGAACATTGAGTTGGACTCTTGCATGAATTAGTTGATTGACGTGGTTTATATGTCGAGTTTCTATCTTATCAAGGATATGCCGCTAACGGTGAGATGTAAGCCCTAGTGAGTATATAGTTGCCTAAGGGTGTCTTTCCCGAGTCTTTGAATAACATGATGCTTTTGGATTTGATTTCCACATGATCTTATCATTATCTATAGAATTGCCTATCTATTCTTATCGTATCTCACATGTATATCTATATATGCATGCTTTACTTTTGTATTTTCTTCTATGTACGTTTAATGTGATATGGCTGGGAGAACCCGGAGTTACTCCCCACTGATTGTGGCGTTCATGTTTTTCATGAATGAACAGGTTGCTTGCATTGGATGGCTTTTTGCTTTGACTATTTTGGGTTCGGGTGTGAGCTAGCGGGCGTTGTCCCTGGAAGTTTCACCTCTAGACGATTTTAGCTAGTTTTGCTAAACACTTGTTCTTTGCTAACATTTTAAGAGACCCCGTCTCTTTGTTGTATTTACGTATTTAGTTGTAATATTTTGACACACCTCGTGTTATATATCTTGCATGTTTAAAGGTTTTTAAAATACCGTATTTCCGCATATTATTTCATATGCTTGTATGTTTTATATTTCCGCATTCGCGAGGGCTGTCACAGTTGGTATCAGAGCTTTATCGCTCCCGACGCACACACGTGAACCCTAAACTTAAACTACTTGACCTTGAAATAATAAATGAGAGTTGGGTAGAAGTTAAGGACTTTACTTGGTAGTCTATTTGTTTATGCTAATTGATAGGAGTAACTTAATTTGTTTTTGTTTCTTATGAAGATGGTGAGACCGCGACTAGTTGAGAATGTTATGTTGGAAGCTCTCACTCAAGTGCTGAAAAATCAGCAAGATGCAGCTGTAGCTCATGCCAACCAAATTCCCCCTCGAAGGGAAGACAACCATCAAGGTGGCTATGCATGGGTAGCTGGGCAGATAGCTAGAAGTAAGATTGTACCATATGGTGGAGAACCGGACCCTACGGAGTTATCCGTTTGGTTCCGTGATATGAAGAAGCAGTTTGATCTATACCAAGTCCGAGAAGAGGACAAGGTTAGGATCGCAAAGCACTTTCTGGTGAGGGAAGCCGACAGCTGGTGGGCTATTACAAGTGCCACTGCTGTTCTTGAAGATGACTTTAGCTGGGCTTGCTTTAAAGCTCTTGTGGAGGGTAGATTTTATCCTAAGGAGCTTAAACAACAAAGGCTCAAGGAGTTCATCGATTTTAAGCAAGGCAACTTATCAGCTCAGGAGTTTACTACGGAGTTTAATAAGCTTGCGCATTTCGCTCCGAGGCTTATTCGTGATGATGAAGACCGTGCATTCTACTACCGAAACAAGTTGAGTGCCGTTCTTCAAAGTAAGGTAAGGAGGAGCTCTACTTCTTTCGGGGAGTTGTATGATGATGCCCTTTGGGCGGAGAACTCAATGAAGGCCGTTAGAGATGAAGCGAAGATGAAGAATCTCTCTCCTTTCCCCTCTTTCAATCCGAGGTCAAACTTCAATGACAAAAGATCTCTCGCTCCTTCTTCTTCTAATGCCTATTCTAACAAGAGGCGTTTCAATACTCCCTCAAACTCCAATGCAAGATCACTTGTTCTTTATCACCCTCAAGCTATCTCAAATGCGGCTCTTAGGCCCAATGCTTTTCCCCAAGCTCAAGGACGAATGTGTGACGGTTGTAAGGGACCCGTTCATCCCGGAGTTGGATGCTATGATAGGCCCCTGTTTTGCTTTTTCTGCAAGAAGCCGGGTCACCGCTTTCGTGATTGCCCCGACCGTCAGAATCCCGCACCCAGTGCCAAAGCTAAGGGATCCATCTTTGTGCTCAGCCGAGCCGAAGCTAATGCTCACCCGGAGATCGTGACTGGTAGGTTCATTTCCTTAGATCAATTTCGTTTTCCTTTTCCGCTTTCATCTTTTCCATCGGATCGTAGTCCTTGTATGATGCCTCCTAGCATTCATAGTTTCATGTCCGTCTTCCTTGACCTCTAGTGAGGTAGTTTTTCTCTTTAGCTAATGTAAGGAGTTAGTGATGTCGAGTTGCGATCGACATTTGAATTGTCTTAAATGGGGCATAGTGTTGTGGTTCATTCCTCTCTTTTCCCTCAAATTGATCCTTACTCAATCCGCTACTTTTCAATCCTTCCCCTTTCTAGTCCATTTTATTCGTATGGACGTATCTCTTAGTATCTCGATTTGTGATTTCGATGTTCGAGTCGCTCTACGTTCGGGTATTGTCTCCTTATTTTGATTCTATACTTGAGAAAACTTTCAAATCTCCATATCGTAATCCTAATTTAACTTTTTAAAATAGTCTAAAGATGATTTGTGTACCCTCTTTTGGAGAAAATAGATTTCTTTCCCTTTTATATTTGGATTTTGTGTTTGGTTGGCTGTTTGGACTTGTTATTGGAGACGTCTGGTGACTAGTCTTGCACTTACTAACACTTGTTTTGATTTTCGATTTCACTATTTCGGCATTGATTTAATTTTTGATAGCTAGAGTTCTCGTTCAAGACGGGCACTCTTGTGATTCGTAAATAAAGTTTCTCACTTATGAAAAATTTACTTAAAACGTTTTCGAGAAGAACATCATTTCATAAATGTTTCCCCTTGTAAAAGTTTTCGTATTAATTTTGAAAACCGATTCTTGTCCTTGATACTTTTGATTTCTACTCTCAAGTTTCGAGGACGAAACCTTTTAAAAGGAGGGGTGATTGTAACACCCGGAAATGTACCCTATTTTTCTAGTAGAAATATTTTACGAAATCTTTTCAGCAAATTTAAGTTTTAATATAGAATTTAATTTTTCGAGTCGAATTTAGAATTTCCGAGTTCATATTTGGAATTTCCGCGAAATTCCATGAGAATCCCGCCTTAAGCCGAGTTTGACTTTTCTTGACTTTTGAGTCGTCTTTGACTTTTCTTGACTTTTGAGTCGTCTTTGACTTTTCTTGACTTTTGAGTCGTCTTTGACTTTTCTTGACTTTTGAGCCGTCTTTGACTTTCGTTGACCTTTCCGACTCACCCTTTACTTATACTCCCTCATACTCCTTAACCTAATTCATTACACAAACACATTTTTACATTTCTTCCTCCTTAAGAAATATAAAAACCCTTGTTTCCATAGCTTTTTCGATTTTTGAATCATCGTATCTCCTTCGTTCTTTGATAGAATTCACGTAAGTTCGTCTCATTCTTCTTCCCTTACCTTCCTCTATCCGTATTGATGTTAAAATCATCGTCTTTCTCGCTTTTCAAATTTCCCGTCTTTCTCAAGATGAATTTCATTCATCTTTTATGATCTTTATGTAGGTGGTGACCTCCAAGATCCCGACAAAGACAATTTTCTAATTGAAGAGGAGCTTGACGATTAGTAGAGACGCTTAAAGGTAACGGTGAAGGATTACTCGGTATCATTTACGTGTTTTACATGCTTTATATGCAAGAGATCGTATTAGAATACGATTAGGAAGCCTAGAATTCATGGTATGATTAATGAATGTTGTTATATGATGATTGTTGATGATGTATATTGATTGTTGATAATTATTAGAATTGATTTATGAGAATTGAAATGGATTGAACATGTAAAGGAAGCTCACGGGTGAACAGGTGTTCCCTGCCGGTCGACCGGCCGCCGGTCTGCCAACCGGCTGGGAACACATCAGTAACATTTTTGAAATTTTGGGAAATTTTGTATAGGGGAGTTCTGAGCCGGTCGACCGGCCGCCGGTCGACCGGCCGCCGGTCCATAGACCGGCCTAGACTACATTCCCCTGTTTTTCTATGATTTTGGTATTTTGCCTTGTGCTCTGAGCCGGCCCACCGGCCGCCGGTCCCCTGACCGGCCTGGAACACGGCTGTGATCTTTTCCTTTAACTTCTAAAACTCGTAATTTATAATAGTTCGCATGATCCGTTTATCGTATAATTTTACGTAGTGACTTATAATATTCATGTTTTGGATATATGATATTCTATTCGCTTGTATCACATGTTTCGTGACGGTTTTCGATATATCCCTCTTTCGAGTCGGTTTTACATATGTTATGAATTGAGCACTAATGATCATGTGCTTTGAACTCTCAGTTCCCGGCTACACCTTATACTCGTTAGACTGGAATGTCGGAGCGATGGGGTGTATCCTTGATGCTTGTATGCATGTTTAGTGGGGAATGACGACGTTGTTAGGAGGAGAAGAAACGCACTGCGTTGATGACCGGCCGTCAAATGTTGTATCCTTGAGAATGGGTGGTGTCATTGCATGTAGCGTACTAGCTTTACTTTTGACTATAGATCTCTTTCCGCCTCTTTCGTGAAGGTTGACCGAATTTGGGGTACTCGGCGTCTATGATTGACCGAGTCTTGGATGTGGAACGTCTTACCACATGTCGAATCGGGAAACGTCTTATTCCGAGAGTCTGGCCAGGTTTAGACTAGGACCGTATTATTATCGTCGTCCTACCGAGAGGATTAGAGTCTTGTGTGTACGAAACGTCTTATCGTACATGATTCCGGGAAACGTCTTATCCCGTGAACTTGTTTGTCTGGGTCATGAGTATACGAAACGTCTTATCGTATACGTTTCAGGGAAACGTCTTATCCTGTGGATTTCCATTGGCTTGTCTTGCTATTGTACACGATGCTAGTGCGTGCCATTAACCGTGAGAGATTGTGTTGTCATATTCGTGTGATTTGATGGTCGTTTGTAAGTTGAAATATTACGTGAACATTGAGTTGGACTCTTGCATGAATTAGTTGATTGACGTGGTTTATATGTCGAGTTTCTATCTTATCAAGTATATGCCGCTAACGGTGAGATGTATGCCCTAGTGAGTATATAGTTGCCTAAGGGTGTCTTTCCCGAGTCTTTGAATAACATGATGGTTACGGATTTGATTTCCACATGATCTTATCATTATTTATCGTATTGCCTATTTATCCTTATCGTACCTCACATGTATATTCATATATACATGATTTTACTTTTGTATTTCCTTCTATGTATGTTTAATGTGATATGGCTGGGAGAACCCGGAGTTACTCCCCACTGACTGTGGCGTTCATGTTTTTCATGGATGAACAGGTTGCTTGCATTGGATGGCTTTTTGCTTTGACTATTTTGGGTTTGGGTGTGAGCTAGCGGGCGTTGTCCCTGGAAGTTTTCACCTCTAGACGATATTAGCTAGTTTTGCTAATCACTTGTTCTTTGCTAACATTTTAAGAGACCTCGTCTCTTTGTTGTATTTACGTATTTAGTTGTAATATTTTGACACACCTCGTGTTATATATCTTGTATGTTTAAAGGTTTTTAAAATACCGTATTTCCGCATATTATTTCACATGCTTGTATGTTTTATATTTCCGCATTCGCGAGGGTTGTCACAATTTCTCCGTCTCTCAACGAAACTTGACGATTTTTATAACAATCTTCTCCTCTCATCCTCCTCTTCATTTTCATACCATAAAATCCTCATTTCCATCAACTTTTTATAAAACCCATTTTCTGGATCTAAACTTAAGACGGGTATAACTTTTTCGTTTCTTAACCAAATTCAATTCCGTTTAATGTTTCGGAATCCTCTCACCGTCCTCTTTCTCCCTAGCCAATCAAAGATCGAAACTTTTAACTTTATTTATAAACCGTCTTTCACCATATTTCGGTTTTGGGTTCTTGTCACTTTTTTTAGCGGCAAAAGATGTATTTTGAAGATTTTGGGTCAAGGAGTTCATGTGGGTTGATGGTTAGTTTGGGCAATGAAGATTGGAAATGCTAATCGAGGTAACGGTGATGGGTTACTCGATATCTTTATGTGTTTTAGTTGTTAATTGTAGCATTTACTTGTGAAAGATGAGCTCTTGTGTAGATAATAGTATGGATCTATGACTACAATATATTTAATTGTTGAATTACATCTTGTATGTCCCAATTTGATGGAAAATTAGTTGTGTTGATAATGAATTGCCTTCTTGTTGCTAAAACTTGTATTTAAGTCTTGAATGATAACTTAATTATGCTTTTAATGTCATATGGAGTGTTATGATGTTCATATGTTATGCTAAGTGGTGATTTAGGATGGTTTATATTGGTAATTACAAATGGGTAAGAAATTGATTAGCTTAAACTTGAAGTTTGGATGAACTTTGGCTAGAGCCGTTGCGAATTTGACTAGGACCCGGACGGGTCCAGTCCAACCCGGACGGGTTTGAGCCCTAAACCCGAGCAGGACACTTCCAACCCGGACGGGTCGGGTCCGCCCTTTTTCGTAAAATGGTCATATCTCCTTTAATACTTGTTTGTTTGGGGCGTGTAACCTAGCGTTGGAACCGTAAGAGGATAAGCTATCACCTCCACTTAGAATTTATGCATTTTCATGTCTAGAACTTTATATATGACCGTTTGAAGTGGACCCTTGTTTTAGTTAATTTCCAAACTTGTTGTTTTGAGATGAGATATATGTTTCTTTTTTATTATACTTCTTAAACTTGCTCTAATTCTTATGTATCATGTATTTGTTCATGTTTATCATAGTTACATTTATACAATGCCCTATTCTCATGTTTGGTGACGGTTTTTAGTATGTCCTCTCTTGAGTCGGTCTTACCTTATGTTTTGATTTGAGCACTACTTGTTGAGTGCCATGAACTCTCATTTCCCGGCTACACCTTATCCTCGTTAGACTGGAATGTCGGAGCGATGGGGTGTATCCTCTATGCTTGTGTGCATGTTTTAGTGGGGATATGACGACGTTGTTAAGAGGTGAACACAATGCGTTGATTGACCCGGCCGTCAAATGTTGTATCCTTGCGAGGTGGTGTCATTGCATGTAGCGTACTAGCTTGACTTTTGACTATATATCTATGTCCGCCTCTTTCGAGTGGTTTAGCCGAATTTGGGGTACTCGACGTCCTTTGTGTGACCGAGTCTTGGATGTGGAACGTCATACCACATGTCGAATTGGGAAATGCCTAATCGCAAGAGTCTGGCCAGGTTTAGACTAGGACCGCATTATTACCGCCGTCCTACCGGGATAATAGAGTCTTGTGTGTACAAAACGCCTTATTGTACACGGTTCAGGGGAACGCCTTACCCCGTGGACATGTTCGTCTAAGTCATGAGTATACAAAACGCCTTATCGTATACGGTTCAGGGAAACGCCTAACACCGTGGGCTTCCATTGACTTGTCTTGCTACTTGTACATGATGCTAGTGCGTGTCATTTACTGTGAGAGTATGTATGCTTATGTTTGATCATATGATGGATTGTACACTAGATTGATTTAGATGCCTATGATTGGTTTGTATGTCGAGTCCCAAACCTTCTCAAGCATATGTCTCTAATGGTGAGATGCAAGCCCTTAGTGTTCTATATGGTTGCCAAGGGGAGTCTTCCCCGAGTCTTGTATCGCATGATGATGATGGATAATGGTTTTATTTACTCGTATATTGTTATTATCATAATTAATGCTTTTCTCACATCCGGCATGATGTATATGATTGCATGATGACACATGGTTATATGCTTATGTATGTGCGTTTTGATGTGATATGGCTGGGAGAACCCTGAGTTACTCCCCACTTACTATGGCATTCATTTTTAATGAATGAACAGGTTGCAGGTTGGTGTTTGCATGGGGTTGTGGTGAGTGAGCTAGCGAGCGTTGTCCTTACAACGATTTACCCTTAGCGTATAGTTTATATTAGTTTAGTATATTAACTGTGTTTTATCAAGGGATCGATGTCCCTTTTATTTATTTAAGATACAATTTGTATAAAGAACTTATGTAATTAAGGTCTTGGTTTTGTAACATAGTGGCATTCGCGGTTTTGCTTTTAAAGTTTTTAAAATCTCGTGTTTTCCGCTGCAAATCTATGTGTTTACTTTACTGCGAAATCGCGGGGTGTCACAGTTGGTATCAGAGCTATAACGCTCCCGACACACATTCTGCACCCCAACCGTAAATAACTTGACCAATGAATAATGAATGAGAGATGGGTAGACTTAAGGACCTGCGGTGATAGTCTTTGGTGTACTTGATGTTTGTTAGTCTCTAACTTGGTTGTTGATTTTGTTGAGTGATGTTATGTTTGTTTGTATTTACCGCCTTGAGATGGACTATATGTTGTGGGAAATCGGTATTACCACAATACAATTATTATAGGATTATAACGAAATAGTAATAACTTGATCATACTAGTCATAAACGAAAACAAGAATAAGAGTATAGATTTAGAAATCAACCTCCGGTCCTAGCAATTGGCGTAAAGAACAGAGATATCAAAGTAGATATCCTCCTAATCGTTGCACCCAAGATGCTCCGAGAAATACCCTTTTCTTTTGCTAGAAAGTAAACCTCTTACACGATCTCACTGTTGAGAATAAGGTTTTTATGTTTTGTCAAAAGTTACTGTTAACTTTTGTCTTTTTCTGATCTGTGAATGATGGAGGCAGTAGTGAGTGAATTAGGTTTTTAGAATTTTCTCAAAATCCCATCTCATGTCTCACGGCTCCTTGGTCTATTATATGGGGAGATTTAGTCTCCTCAAATAACTACCCATTGACCGGAAAAAACCCGAGTGTATCTGGACACTTTGTTTCGGTCATTTTAGCTTCCAATATAATGTAATATATTATAATCGTCATTTTACATGGACCGACATTATAATACATCAATAATTATAAATATCCGTATATTTATAATTTGCCAATTAATTATAACGGTTTATGTTTAATTAGCTTACATTATATACAACAATTAAATATAACATTTTATATACAATATACGAATTAAAGTTAATTCGTCTCAGCTAACTTTATTTAATCATTATTAAATAATCTGTCATCATCACATTGACTAACCTTTTAGTCAAAAAACACCGACTAACCTTTTAGTCATATAATAGGGTATCAATATGATTATTTTCTCAAACAATCACATCTCTCACACACATCCTTTAGGTGTGACTTTTAGGGACCAGTTGATCACCGCCATCTGTATGACAATAACGTCAAACTTATCTAGCAAGCCAACCGTTATTGATAAACGATTAATCAACTTATTCTGATTATTTTCTCAAATAATCACATCTCTCAAACACATCCTATAGGTGTGACTTTTAGGGACCAGTTGATCACCGTCATCTGTATGACAATAACGTCAAACTTATCTAGCAAGCCAACCGTTATTGATAAACGTTAATCAACTGATTATTATACAAAGTATACCCTGTGAACCTACAGAGATTTATTTATGTTATTGCACTAACTGGAGGACACTAGCTCCAACAATCTCCCACTTGTCCGCACAAGTGTATGTGCGATAACCGATTCTCATATCCATAATAAATTTCTCCCACTCAATGTAAACCAATTTGCAAAGTCCGTATTCAAAAAGGTCGTAGTTTACAAGTGATCAGTATCAAGAGTGGTTTCCCCGACTAGAGAGTAACTTAACTGATAAACGAATCTATATTCGAGCATGGCCATGCATTTCAGTTACAGCTCCTCGAGTGGCCCTGAGAAAAAGCATATCCTGATAAAGGTGGGATATTTTCTTCAACTCAAATCTTGCAGATACAAGCGCAGTATGAAATG
>JAIUZE010028655.1:0-15171 GCA_022085475.1 Heliosperma pusillum
GTATGGAATAATATAATTGCATTGCCATTATTAGATTATCATAGGTTGGCTTAAGGTACTATATATATTATACTTTTGTAATAGTTATGAGACACGAATCAATAATATAACTATTATCGATCTATATGAAACTCTCCCCTCTCCATTTCTAAGATGGTTTATCAGAGCCTCTTTCCTGAGGACTCTACAAAAAAAAAATCGTTTCCGCGTTCTTGCCGGTGGGCGAAAAGATTGTAATGCCCACCGGTAGGAAATAAATTAATTGTTCATGATCTGCAACTAAATTGCTAAGTACGGTATTCTGTGGTTCGTTTCTTTACCACTACTATGTTCTGCTCTTGTCCTTCCCAAGAGGATTGACTTTCGTTTTGATTCACAATTAATCCTGGATGAAGTATCCAAAATCTAGTCCCATCAACATGCTCCACTTTTGTGCATTGTCTTTCGTAGCACCTAAATTGGTGATTTTTTTGTTTTTTAATTGGATCTAATTTTGTTGGAGTCCAAAAAAAAAAAAAAGAAATTGGTATTTTCCAACAAATAATTTGACGGATGTTTTTCCCGTTAATTAATTTTGTCAAGTTCGAATTCAATATCGTTCATGATAATTATCGATCGATGAATTTATCGGGTTCCAAAAAGGAGTATCCCTCCGACGAATTTGTTTCTTTACTGGCAAGTAATCACGCAATTAAATCGACTGGCGAGTTATCACGCAATCAAATCGACTGGCGAGTTGTCACGCAAGAAATTGATCGAATACCGAAGATTGAAGGTTGAAGAAATAATTGAGTTTATTTTCTTCTTTCCTTATTTTCCAAACCCATGGAAATTTCGAAAAATTATCATGGGTTTGAGGGGGGGATGTTAGGGAATAATATCGGTATATTACAATATACCGATATCACAATAATATATGTTGGTATGGAATAATATAATTGCATTGCCATTATTAGATTATCATAGGTTGGCTTAAGGTACTATATATATTATACTTTTGTAATAGTTATGAGACACGAATCAATAATATAACTATTATCGATCTATATGAAACTCTCCCCTCTCATTTTTAAGAAGTACAAACTATCATACAACTAAGATACATAACAGAAAAGAGACTAAGGACAAAAGCATAAAGCTCCTTCCGATTGTCTTCTTGCACAAGTTCAATTGAGATGTTGTAAGGCCTTGGAGAATGGACTTGACAGCTACTAAACTTTAAGTACGAGATGTTATGAGGACTTTCAAGTCTTGTCTTGATCTTGTTTAGCCAAAAATAACAACCAACCGAGCCTTTGCACATGGATATGTTGAATTGGTCCTACGCTGACACTTTGATTTGTACTTAGCTAAACCTATATTTTTATTGATAATTAGCAAAAATTATCCATGACTTTTCTCTTTTAAGACCTTACAATAATGGTATTAGGCCTTAGAATAACTTAATTCTGAAATGGGGGTGCCTTGGATAATTAGCAACTAAGGTGTTTGTCATGACCTCTGTTGCAATCTCCGCTTCTTGAAAAAGATTTGCCCTCAAATCCTCAGCCATTTCCTCATCTGATTCTCCGTGATAAGGACTAAGGTCACCCACATTGAAATCCCCATGGACTCCATACTTACCTGGCAGATCAATCTTGTAAGCATCACACCCAAACCTTTTAAGGACCTTAAATGGTGTAGATACATCAGTTCCACACCTTCCGCCAACCCCCCCAGTGATGATTGGGCCGCATGTTTGGTACAACAAAATGATTGATGACAATCCGTAAAGTTTATCGTCAAGTGATAGCTCAAATATATTTGTGTCTACCCCTTGGTCGTCATCTACGTGCCGATGTGGTCGTTTTGACAGTCATTTTGGAGTCCGGGTCAAAAACCGCTTCATTTTCTATACGCCGTCTTTTAAAACCGTGTCTGAACGCTCGAGAATATTTTGGATATTTTAATATTTCAAAACGTATCTTTCCTCGGTAAAATATATTCATATTTTATTTAGAAAGAAATCGAGATCTACCGCACTTCCATAATAGAAACGCAAAAATCTTTCTTTCAAAGTATGAAACTGCTCGGGAAATGACGCAACAGGAGCTGCGCCTCTTCCAAGAGTCGCAGCGCCTGCTGCGCCTCTTCCCCAGCTATGTTTGCCTGTTTCCGAAATATTTTCTAGATTTCTTTCTGTGTTCGAGTTATTCCAAAACTCTTCGGATTTCTCCCTATATAAGGAGAGGTTCGTGCACACTTTCAAGGCAGACGAGTGTTCCGCCCCTTCTTTTCTCTCTCTTTGCATTCTAGACCTTGATCTAAGAATTTTTGACAACTACGTGCTTGATCAATCGACCACGTAAGCTCAAATCCTTCTGGGTTCCTGTCACGTTATTGCATTGACCTACCAATTTGACCAACTCAACAATAATCAATCTTAATTAATCAATCGTTCCTCTTACAAGGGCACTTTCTTTACATTCGAGCCGAGCTGTCGCTAAATCGTTAACTTTAGTTCATATCTTGTTTCGTCAACATGTAAGTCTGAGGGTGTTTAATCCCGTCTTTTTATTGTATTGTATTTCATCTAATGTATGATTCATGTCGGATTTATGTCAAAATCGTTTTCAAACCCTTTCTTTAGTCTTTCATTATCTCTTTTATTTTTCTTATTACATGTTATTTATTTAGTTCTTGACTTAAATCTCTAATAATCAATGTTAGTGGATTTTTGCCATATATCGAATTGTGTCTTTAGAGGTTAGATTCGTTCATATCTAATATTTAGATTCGTCTTTGATATGATTAGTGTAATAAATATGACTTAAATCACTTAAATTCGACTTGTAGATCCTTAATAAACCGTTAATCACCAACGAACACTAATTGTTCGCGATTCTGGCTTCACAACCATAACCCATCTCAGGAACAGACACAAAGTCTGATGCGCCTCTTCCAGAGGACGCATGACCTGCCGCGCCTATTCCGGGCTGGTTTATGTCTCTGAACTTCCTGTTTCGCTTTGACGTAGTTTAATTAGGTAATAAATTGACTATTATTCGTATTATCGCTGCTAATCTGATTCGTTTTGGTTTTATTAATTCTTCTCGTTGTTTCAATTAATCTTTTAAACATATTTCCGACATAGATCTTGAAATCCATTGTAAGCTTTGTTCTTTTGTAATCTATTTCGTAATCAATGTATGATTTAATTAATTGTTCCCACATGCAATTGAATCTTTAATCCTACTTCGACCTAATTGAATGCTAAATTAAATGTTCAACCTACATAGTCTCAGTTCACATGCTAGGATTAAGACGTGAATGTTGCATTACATGCATATAACCGACAACACATCGATAATAGAAGAGTTTTCCTAATCATTAGTAGAGGCCGCTATTGAGGATGGCGGGATTAGGTGTTCGATCAAAAGAACTTCCTAATACATACCCTCTTCCCTTATTCCAGGTTTCTGTGAACATCCGTGTTCATTGGCATCCTCGAGAGTCATTCTAAACATAGAATGCTAAGGGTAACGAGTTCTTAGTGTTCATGTCATTCCGTTGTGTCTTGACATGACATAAAGTATTCGAACGGTTCCAACTTCCCACAAAAGTTGGTGGCGACTCCACAAATGCGTGTTTTCACGCTTGTCCCTCGTTTCTTCATCCGTGGTATCCCATGTATCACAGTTTGGAAAGGATCGCGAAACCCGTGTATCACAAATGGACCTTATGCCCTTGGCATTAGCTTGTTCTTTCTCTTGTTTGGGAACTTTTCCTTCCTTGGGTGGAGCCACACAAAGTCCAATGGATGAAACTCTTTGGATTTACTTGTAGCTTTGGACCTAGCCTTATACATGTCATTGGCCTTCTCAATTGGTTTCTTAACCTGAGCATGAATTTGGATCATTTGTTCAACTCTTTTCTTAGCATCATAGTTAGTTGTATTTCTTTGGATTTGAGTAAGGCCAGTTGGCATCAAAGGATTAGTGTCATCGACAACTTCAAACGAACACTTACCAGTGCTTGTGTAAAGAGCTATGTTGAATGCAAACTCTGCTTATGCTAGCCTCAAGTCCCAAGCTTTCAAGGACTTATCCACAACACACCTTAGGATATTTCCCAATTTCTTTTTGGTGACCTCAGTTTGGCCATATGTTTGAGGGTGGTGTGAGGTGCTAAACATAAGCTCTGTTTTCAACAACTTCCATAGAATCTTGCAAAAATGACTCGTGAACTTGGTATCTCTATCTGATATAATAGTCTTTGGGACCCCATGAAGCTTAACAATCTCTTTGAAAGTAGAGGCCAGTCACCCCTATAACATATTCCGTTTTCTTACAAGCAAGAAAGTGAGCCATCTTGCTAAATCGATCAGCACTAACCATTATGGAATCCTTTACTCTCTGAGTTCTTGGAAGATCCACAATGAAGTCCATGCTAAAATCCTCACAAGGCTTGTTAGGCATTAGTAATGGAGTATCAAGTCCATCTTGGAAGTAGGACTTGGACTGCTGGCATGAACCACACCTTTTGATCACATCTTGGACATCACCTAACATCTTAGGCCAATAAAAATGCTCTTATAGTATATCACAAGTCTTTTGGATCCCAAAGTGACCAGCTAGGCCATTGGAATATACTTCTTTCACAAGAAATTCCTATAGGACCCCTTAAGTATTCATAACATGTTTCCTAAGAACAAGTACCCATTTTGGATCATGTACTTGCTCTTATTCTTAACTCGGCCTTCGTTGTGTCACCCATTCATCTTACTTTAAAGTTAGAGTCTTCTTTTTAGAGATCTTTCATGTGTTCAAACTCTATCACTATTTGCTCCATCAAACTCAACATCATAAACCTTATTGACAAAGCATCTGACACAATGGTATCCTTTCCCTCAATTGACTTGCTTGAGAAGGAAAAGTAGTGCAAGAACTTTACCCAATTAACATGCTTAGGATTGAAATTATGGTGACCATTTATGTACTTGAGAGCCTCATGATCATAATGAAGTACAAATGGCTTAGGTTTGAGGTAGTGACCCCAATTATTCAATGATGCCCGCACAATAGCATAAAACTCTTTGTCATAAGTTGAGTAAGTAAGCTTAGCTTAGCTTTATTGAACTTCTCGCTGAAGTAGGTCAATGGCTTGTGCTCTTGAATCAAAACTACAACAATGCCAATGTCACTAGTATCACACTCAACCTCAAATAGCTTATTGAAATCAGGAAGGACTAGAATATGAGATTTGCACAACAAGTCCTTAATTATATTAAAGGACTGCTCAGCCTTGTCATTCCACTTGAACTCTCCCTCCTTCATACATTTTTTATAAGAACCATAATAGAACTAAAACCTTGAATGAACCTCTTATATAATCAAGCCAATCGAAGGAGACTTCTTACTTCTGTCACATTTATTGGCATATGCCAATCTTGGATTGTCTTAACCTTTTATGGATCAACCGATACTCTCTCTTTGGATATGATGAAGCCAAGGAAGTAAACCTCGTTTTGCATAAAGGTACACTTCTCCATCTTGCCATAGAGCTTGTGTTGCCTTAATGTTTCAAACAACATATATATTCAAGTGATGTAAGTGCTCTTGTTGTGAAGGACTGCAAACCAGGATGTTGTCAAAGTACACAACAATAAACCTACTCAAGTATGGTCTCAAGACCTCTGTCATTGGACTCATGAAAGTGTTGGGAGCATTTGACTAGCCAAATGGCATAACTAACCATTAATACAAGTCATGCTTTGTCTTGATAGTACCCTTGCCTAAGATCAGTCTCAATAAATCTATTTATTGAATATAATAAAAGAAAAAATACATGTACCAATCCAACAAAAGATTGAAATCTCTGTTAGTAATGAATTGAAAAAATATAGAAAAGTAACATAAAATTAAAATTCTCAAGGAGTCCATGATGATAAGGGTAAAGTTGCGGGTCACCTTAATCAAAGTAATCCTAATTCAATACTAACTAATAATTAGTGGTAAGTAAGGTATCGAATCCACAGGGAGCTGGTAGTATTCTAATCTGTTAAACTACGTTCGTCTCTTATAGTAACAATTTCGTGGGTTTTTTTATTTGTGTTTCTAAACTAATAGCAAACAATAACAATAAAAGGTTGAAATCAATAAGATTGAAAGGTCTAAGGTCTCAGGTTCACTAGGATTATTATTCAGGGGTAAGGGTGTAATCAACTATCATGCAGTAAAGTTATCGAAGGTCACAAGATCGGTCGATTCAGTTATGCCCTTTAGATCTACAATTTAACATGCGACCGCTATCATTAAACGCGTTCTATTAAATTATCGTAGCCTATCTTAGTCTTAACCTAGTCGGTGTTAATCCTAATTTGCGAGACTAATTAATTAATCATGGCCAGTAATTAAGCAACTAGATTTAAAACGATAATCAAACGATAACCATGCTATTGAAATTCAATTAATTAGTCTATCCCTTCTAACAATCCTATATCCCCTTTCAACCGTAGATAAGAATTTAGCTACTCATAACAATATTAATAACAACGATAATAAATAAATTAAACATGATTAACAACAATGAAAGGATTAACAAAGAATAATTAAAGAACTAGAAAGTAACTAACTGAATAACAAAGGAAGATTAAAGAGTACCGATTACAAGCTAGAACTAACAACAATAGTCTTGATGAATCAATCCAGTAGCAAGGCAAACAAAACTTGAGTTTCTAATCTTAAAGCGTACCCTAATTATGAAAGACGAGTGTTCCTTTTATAATAACCATCTAATTAACTAGGTTAAACTAATTTAGGAAATCCGAAAGCTGTCAAACACTGGGTTGCTCGATCGAGCAAGGTGATGCTGCTCGATCGAGCATGACGTCAACCCGACTCGATCGAGCAGAGTGATGTTGCTCGATCGAGCATCCTTCAGATGACATGTTTCTTCGTTTTTTTTCATTTCTTCTCCACCGCTCTCGATTCCCGTGCCTAACCTTCTACGATCTAACTCCGCTATGCTCAATACCAACTCAAAAAGCTCCAAATGCATCCAATCTGCATTAAAACATAATAGAAGCGGCAGAATCGATATTCTAGCTAAAATAGCATAGAAACAAGCAAGGAAAGACGATAAATCGAGTCTTATGTATCAAAGGGAAGCATAAAATATGTAAATAAATAGTGATCATCACATGACAACATTTTTAAAATTTGCCTAAAATCGATTCGGTTTAAAACATAAACAATTCAATTCCATTCATAAGCAATGTTGAACCTGCAAGTCTGCAACATTATCTCACGTTTTAACAAACGTTACTTGCATTAAAACATATATAGAAATAAGATAATATAAATAAGCCAATTTTAACCCGAAGTTCTATATAGGTAAGTTTGGAAAACTACTAGAGATATCATTATATTGGTGTTTGGTTCCCAATTTCATACTCTCTCTGTCTCAGTCATTTGTTTGTCTTTGATTAAAATACTTTTCACAAAGAATAAAAAAGGCAAATAAATGACCGGGACGGAGGGAGTACCATTGTCATCGGAGGACATTGAAAATAAGATTAAAGGCACTTAGAGACGAAAACAATGTTTTATAACAAAAAAACGAAGGAAAATTGACTTACAAGTAGATATTAGGAAAAAAGGTTTAACGTAGAGAAGTCTTCTCGGATAGCATAACGAATCATGAAATTGAATATTTTGAAGATAAATATCTTATGCATAAAATGTCTGCAAATAAGTAATGAGAATAATGGCCATTGAACAATATTATAAGATTAGACTTTTCATTTTTTTTTCTAAACACAATCATATGAGAGTTGAAGAGATAATCAAAATGACCCCTCAAAAAGAGAAGATATGCTTAATTACTTTAAGGTTAGAGCGAGACATGGTTAAGCAGGAATATAATTGATGAGAAGATGACACGTGGATAAGATTATGTGTAGAGGTTTTTGTATTATAGCTATATATAAAATATAGATATTGAGATTTCTGTCTGGAGCTAATTTAGAATATAACTGAAAATTATCACATAGTGATACTAGAAGATCAATCATAAGTCTAATATACAACTTGTTGATAAATTAATTTGCTTTTATCTGGACTCTTAACCATTAATTTCACCACCCTCGATAAATACATACATTAGTCGTCTAGCTAATTAATTATCATGAAATCAAATAAGAATCGTTTACTTTTGTCTAATCAATTGTTTTTTAACTTGTGAAATGTTTTTGTTCGTAAAAAATAATAATAAAATTTTTAACTCATGTTGTGATACATGAGTGACGTTGATGACTTGATGTAAGCTTTATTAACAAGGGATATATATATAAGAACAATTAATATCATATATATTAAAAATTATTTTCAAATTTACTACACCAACATTTTGTCAATTAAATGAACAATTAGACTAAAATTGTGATCAATTCTCACCGACTATGAATACACGATTAAGGTATCATTGTTCATAAAAAATGAATGACAACACATAATAGAGTAAGAATTGTTACAAATTATTAGGGATTAAACAACATAGTGTTGTGAAAGTTAATTTTTAGAATACCAAAACTAGCTTTTTGTAACAATTTTTTTTTTCAATGTAAGGTTTTCGTCTTTGGACATGTTAACATATGTTTAGCATTCATAATTCATAATAGATATTACAACTATATACTTATAGATACAAAAGGGAATCAAAACCTGAATAACGTCATTATTCGGAATATATAAATTTTAAAAGACGTTAGGTAGTATACAATTATTTAAACCATAATATAGGCATACAAGACCATCATGATGTAATACAACAGGAGTTATACATCAAGGCATAATCATTCGACCAGGGCAAGTGTATGTGACAGAACAGTCGGAATCCACTTCAACTGTATAAGCATGTACAGGTTTGGCAAGAAAAACAGGTAAACGGACTAGCAAATCGCAAACACATTGGGTATCAACTTCTTTCAACCAACGACAACATTCTTGAACTGTTGGGTCAGGAGAGTTATTATGCCTATGCCTGTGGCGATGTCTACGCCTTTGGCTATCAGGTGGACTAGGTGGACCAGATGGATCAGATGGACTAGGTGGGGAAGGAGATTCAGGCGGAGGAGGGGGCGGAGGGAGTGGTGGAGAAGGCGGTGATACAGGTGAATATGGAAGCATAGAACATGCATGGTTAACAAGGGCAAATTGAGAAATACATAGAGGACGTATAGTTGGAAAAGATGGAAATTGAAGAGATGGAGTTGGTCTATATTGACTATGTGACTTATAAACTAATGATGAGAATAAAGCAAATAGAAGTAATCTTTCAATCTTTCTACTCTCCATGACTAGCTTAAATTGCAAATCAAAGTTAGACGTGAATGATAAAATATAGTGGCGGGTAAGTAGTTGGTAGTACTTAAATAGTAGAGAGTCACGCGCTTCTTGTTGATCACAAAACGAGGCCTCTTTGGGATGTTTTAAAAAGAACAATGAACAAGTAATGACTACATAATACCACTGTTATTTAAGGAGGTTAGGTTTTGCACAGAGCAGTAGATATGTAACATCCATTTTGCGTGAGCAATATTGTTAGCTTAGTACATTTTTAGCCATAAAATATTGTCACGCCATTTTTGCTTCAACTAGTGTCTGAGTAGAATTAAATTACATAATTGCAAAATATTTAAGTATCTATATAGGTTATGAATTAATGATGATTTGTAACTATTTTTTTATTCTTCCTATACATTATGCTTTTTTTTTTCCAGTATTGGTTTTTAATTAGAAATACTTATTGTACGTTTACCTTTAAATATATTAACAGACTGACATACTATTTATAGAACACTGAGAAGAAAACCATTCTCAGACTCTTTATATGACCAGTTGTTTTGAGTTATTTTAACATGTGATGTATTTTTGTTTAATAGGCAGTGTTATTAACTTTTCTTTGATTTATTTACGAGATATATAGTGTAAATAATACTCCCTCCGTTTTTTATTGATCTTCCCATTTGGTGAATATATGTGAGGAGTATTTTAATAAAATGGGAAGATTAATAAGATATAGAGGGATTATAATGTATAAAGTCAAGAAATATCTATACTCCTCCAAAATACAAGGCAAAGGAACAAATAATAACAATAAATAAATCAAAAGAAAAAACCGAACGTAGTTATATGTACGTAATAGATGGTCAAACAAGTTACTTAAGAACATTTGATAGGGTGAAGACTGAGAATTTATAAGTCTAAATATAATATGAATTGATTATTATAGTTAACGGAAAATATTAGTAAAATGTATTCTATATCAAGCCCGATAATTTTTTTACCTATTTTATTTCAGGGTTTCATTCATTTATTATTTATATTTTTTATTTTGAAAAAATTATTTAATTAATAAATGAATCATCCATTTGTATTTGTGTCACTTGTGAGTCAATGAACATAATCTCAAATGGTTATCTATTGCCTTTTTGAATTCAGATTCATGCTAAAAGTAAACACAAACAAATGTCGAGAAAATGAGAGTAAATACTTAAACTGTTTTCACTAGTTATAAATAAGTAGGGGTATTTCTGGTTGCTAACAAATATTATAATTATATATATTCATTAATTCGATCCAAACAGATGCACATACATTTACGACTTCTATCGCCTTTACATTGATCACCCTTCAACATTCACACCCATGAGTTGACGAATTCGTCGAATGGTTAATATAAGAGGTCTCCTCTACAAACTTGACAATCGGCGAGTTAAAGTTTTTTAGTTGAGGATGTATGGCTGGACTAAGTCGTGTCACTCTAATCAAAGATTAAATACAAAATTTCTTAACTAGGATAGATGTAGGCCGCTACAAATCCGAGTTAGATTCTAGTTTGATCAATTCCTAATTTTTTTTTGGAGTTTATTTTTACAGTACGTTCTTTACTCATTTTAGTACTTTTTCCACCAAATTTCCATTTGCTATCCTTCCCAAAAAAAACACATTAAACCTAATTCCCTCTACCTCATCTCTACCTTCGTTCTCTCTATCTTCAAATTTCATAAAAAAAAAATCAAATATGAAGGATTATTCAAATGACGAACAGGTATTTAATACGTTAATCTAATATTAATAAAATTGACTATTTATTATATTTTAATTTCTTTATTCCTTTTAAATTTGGGTTTTATGTAATTAGGATTTTTAAATTTTTTATTATATGTTGGGGTGTGACGGTTGGTGGTGTTGGGATTGGACGGCCGGCGTATGGGTGGTCGACAAAGGGCGTCCGGCGAAGTGGATGCCGACGATGGGTAGTGTTGTGCCTTTGTTTTTTTTCCAATATAGTGTTGTACTGTATAGTGTTGTTTCGTGCTCATTGTAGTTTGTACTGTACAATGTTGTTTAGTACAATGTTGATTATTTTTTTGTCAATGTACTGTATTTCAATTCTTTTGTTTTTTTCTATATTTTTACGCAATGCTTTTTTAAATCTAGAACAATATGTATAATTAATGAACGAAATACATAATTTATCCACGCAATACATAATTATTTTTGTTTATCAAACTAATTGTTCAATGTTGTACATGGTTAAAACATAAGTTAATTTTTTTCATGTAGGATGCCGTAGAGTTTGACCTCCCTACCGGCGTCAACCTTCCCACCGACCTCGACCTGTGATAGGCTATCGCACACCTAATCAAAGATAAATACCCTAGACACAAATGAATGTAGTAATAGGGGTCGAGCACAAGGAGACGAGAGTTGTTATACAAGTTGTTATGGGGTGAATTCTATCAACGTCGGTTATCGATTGGTTTGGTTGGGTTTATGAATCAACAATAATAATAAAGGAAGAGTCTAAGAAAGTCGGGTCATACATGCAAACTATGTAAATGCTCAAGTCAAACTAGGAAATTGATAATAACGATAATTGTTTAGGTTAAAGACACCCACCTCTCGATATTAGTGTCAACCATAGATCGGGTCCTAACGAACTCTGGCTTTGGCTAGGTCGATCTACTAACACGTGCTTAGTCTAATTCAATTCCGTGCCTCTCGACTTATAGAAGGCATTAACGAATATAATCAAGGATTGTGATCAATAATCAAAGACTAACAATACAATGCAAGCATGTGATAGAAACAACCATTTGATATCATAACATCTCCTTTCAATAATTGCAAATATTATTTATGCACGGCTTCCCTAATTCCCTAGACAAAGTAACTACTCTTGCATAATGATAACTAATCTAATGACAAATGATAAACTAAACATAATAACTAACTAATAATGGAAATGCAGAGGAAATAACAAAACAATACAAGAAATAGAATTACCTCAACAAAGGAAATGAAACTTGGAATTGAAGAATACAATGGAACCAATTAACTTGCAAATGAACTTGTAATATTAATTGTAATACTTAAAGGAATTATTTGTAACAACTAATGGAAACTAAACTATTCTAAACCTAATCTAATGACTAATGATATTATGTAAAAGAGTGTTTTTAGAGTGTATAATGTTGTCCAAGATGATTCTAATTGTCGAAGTTCCTCTCCTTTATATAGGGAGATGGACTTGAAACAGATGCAACCTACAACACCCCAACCCTGATCGGGGAATGGGAACCCCGATCGGGGTTTCACTAATCCGGGTACATTTGCTGAATAACTCAATTAAATGCTTGAAGAATCCTATGATACGCCTTTAAACTCCTAAATTCTCCGGTTAATTGCATAGTTTGGCATCCCATGAGCATCCAAAGAGCATCCCTATGTTTAGTCGTGGACTCCTTAATTTGGGCTCCATTTTGGTTTCTCATTTGTACACTAAACCATTTCACAAATCTTCATGCTTGGGCTTGTCATTTCTCATAGTACCCTTTTCCATGGTCAATCTTGCTTCCATTTAGCTTGGTGAACTTTGATGTTTGCTAATGTGATAGGAAAAAGCCTCTAAATGCTTAGATTCCTACAAAATGTAGCAAACACAAGAAATACACCTCGAATACGGAATTAGCTCACAAACACATTAAAAGAAGTGTAATAATCAAATAAACCGAGCTAAAATAGAGAGTTAAATTATATATAAAATGGGCTCATCAACCTGCTCCCCGGCGGCGTCCCTACCTTATTTCGATATGCTTTGTCAAATTTTTGATGAATTAATGTTTTTACATTAGAGAGAAAATATTAGAAAGAGGTTAGAGAGAGAAAATGATATGAGAAATAAGAGGGGTATATTTTTCAATAGTGTACTAAGATGAGTAAAATGTGTATTGCGAAAATCAGAACCCTTTTTTTTGTTTCTAAACAACGATTAAGAAATAATTACATAAATTAAACAACAGTTAAAGACAAACAATAATTAAGGGCACTTGGGTGAGACGGTGTTCGTACTAAAAAATTTAGTCGAAGATATAGGTTATTAGAAGATTATTCGACTATGTGCAACAATAATTTTTGTCACAAAAAGACAAAAAAATCACAAAAAAGTAACAATAAAAAAATCATTTGAAAATAAGTTGAGTAACATTGTTATTTTGAGAGTTGCAGTGCAACATTAGGTGGTGACACCCAATTTCTCTCTCCCCTTGCCAAATGTCCTTCACTCATTGGACCACAAATTTTGTACACAAAATGAAATTGCTGACACATATTATCCATTGGTAAAAGTAGCCTCAAAGTATTAACTGCTATTTTTTTTTATTAAAAAGCTTTACAAAAAAAAACAATTACATAATTAGTCCTATTTTTTCATGCTCTATAAATAGAGCCCAATATTGATATATTTTTTATCACAAAAAAAATCATATTTTTCTCTCTTTAACTTATTATATACAAAAAAATACATATACCTCCTTAAAAATTTATATAATTATGGATCTTAATGACCCTAATTTTGAAAATACCTCAAATCTTCCACAAAATCAAAACTCTCAAAGTTTTGATTTTACAAACCATGAACAATCAATCACGAAACAATAATAGAGATTTGATCGAGCATATATGGCAAAAGTTTGGAAGTTTATCGACTTACATGAACAATCAATCACGAAACAATAATCTTCCACATATTCAACTGAACGAATTGCAAGTTTATCGACTTACATGAACAATCAATCACGAAACAATAATAGAGAAACTCATAATGCTCTTAAACGAGATTTGATCGAGCATATATGGCAAAAATATGGAAGTAGTAATTAATATTGTATTTTTATTTTTAAAAAATGTATTATTTTTGCGTCTTTTTTTTTCTTATTATTATTAATGTACTTGTACTGTATTCTAAAATTTTTTATAAATTTTTAAGAAAATTAATAATTTGTGGGTAAAAAGTAACACAATAATATTTTTTTTAATAGTTAATAGAATAAAATTTTAATGTATAAAAGAGAATATAAAAGGTGGTGTATAGGAAATAGTGAAAAGTGAGTGTTATCAAAATGTTATTAATGGAGTAGAAAAATTAAGGGTGAGTGTTATAAAGGTGGATGATTGAAAAAAAGGTAAAAAAACTAATATTATAATGATGACACTAATGTTACTCAAATTATCAATGGACATAGTCTTAGCATAACATATAGATAGTGTCATGAGGGGTACTAAAATGAATAATTTCCTCTCGGGGAGTTACTTTAATCTCATTTCCCAACTAGCGGTGGCATGGTTTTCTCACTAATAACCATTTGGCTATCGCAAATTCTTATTTCAGACGGACCATTTCCGTCTGAAAAATAAGACGGGATTGTGTTGCCACTTTTTGATAAAATGTAATCACGGCTTATATCAACTTGTTTTCAATAGTGGTAACATCTAACTGTAAAGTGGTTACAAAATTCCGTCTTATTGCTTCAGACCAAAATGGTCCGTCTGAAGCAAGACCAACTGTTTGGCTATAATATTGAGAGTCTGATCCAAGCCTCAAATCTCTTATATTGGAAAAGAAATGCTAAATCTAAACAACGCTAATTGTTACTAGAGCGGTTCACCAATTAATCACCACACTATTAGTTTTAACAACACAATTCATACAATTTTTCAAACTAATTACACATTCTAAATTAAATCTTCACTAGTAGGAAAAGTGACATTGACATCGGTTTTTTAGGTTTATTTACATCGGTTTATGGCAATGTATAACCAGGCGTTGCATATGGCATTCATAGCA
>JAIUZE010028657.1:0-18155 GCA_022085475.1 Heliosperma pusillum
CAAGAGGTCAAGGGGGATGTTGGAAGTCAAGTCAAAGCAAAGGGAGATGAAGAGTTAGTCAAAAGCTTCCAGAAGACCACTTACCCGATCGGGTAAGTGTGTACCCGATCGGGTATGTGTGCTGCTTCGAGCATTGCAGCTCCTTCATCCTATTTTTGACCTATGTGTTTAATGCCCGACCTCTTCTCCACGAAACCCTAATACTATAAATAGATGTTCTAGCCCTCATATCATATCATCCATCTCTTCACACAACATCTCTTCTCTTCTTACATTTCTCTTTAGTTTAGTTCTTCTTCTTTCTTAGTTTAGTTTAGTTTTAGTTTTTTTCTAGTTTAGTTTAGTCTAGTTCTAAGTTTTCTTCAATTGTAGTTGTTCTAGTTGTAATTGGAATTCAAGTTTCCGGGTTTGCATTTCCTATTCAAGTTCTTATTCCATTTCAATGTTTGCTCATCCTTTTTTGGGTAATCTTTATTCTTGTCTTTACATTATAGTTGCATTTTCTTTTAGTATTTCCTTTATCATGTTTATCATTCTTAGTTTTATAATCTTAGTTTCCTTTTCATTGTTAATCATGCATAAGTAGTCACCCTTCTAGGGTGTAGGGTAGCCATGTTAGATTAATTAAAAGATTATAATTGGATAAAAGAAATTGTGCCTTTAAAACGTTGTGTCTATGCATGTTTGGACTGTAACGATAGTTATCGATTTTGGCCAAAATCATTTGACTAGTATGGAATTCTTTTCCAAGGTAGACATACGAGAATTGAATAGACAAAGCATGACATGGTAGATTAAGACCTAGTAAATCGCATAAAAAGCCTGCTATACCATCTGATCGATGATTGTAATGAACACATCATTTTTACGAACTCACAATGAATTATTTGCATATCCTAAATCCAATTTCATCAATATGTTAATCTACATGTGTGAACCTACTTCTCTAGATCCTTTTCTATATTTAGTCATTAATTATTGTTTTAGTCTTCTAGCATTAGTAAAAACCATTGTGACAATCGTACAAGTTAAAATTCTAATCATATCTTTTCACAAGTATCTCCCGTCTCCCCGAGATCGACCCCTTACTTCCCTAATTACATTAATTTGTTGTTAGCCTAGTCTGGGTTATTTATCTTTGATTAGGGTACGCGACAACCCGATCAGCAATACTGTTCCTACATGCACAACTTGTATCGGATAAGTTGGAGATTGTTGGAGTAAGTGTCCTCCATAATAGTGCATATATATAATGAAACTCATTTGGAATATACATGTCATAATTTGTATATTTAATACTCCACGTCAGTTGATTAACGTCAATCGATAACGCTCAGCTGATTAGAGTTAGACGTTATTTTCGTATGACGGCGGTGATCAACTGATCCCTTTCGGTCACACCTACAGAATGAAACCGAAATAGTAGAACTAATTATTTGTATATGATACAGTTAATTAGCACATTACATATATTTGATATGTACGTTTAGTTACGAGAGTTATTTATTGGAAATTGAGTTAGGAACTCACTCCACTTAAGTTTATTAGTCAATTATACGATAACTGACTGAATAAATTTTACGTCTTATTTTAATACGATTAAATAAGATTTAATTTAGTGATTAATCGTTAATTCATTAAATTAGTTGAGGTTGTGCATATATTTTGAGGTAGAGGTAATTAGTTAATTATATTTACAAAGAGTTATAAAATAAATTAACTAGGCATTGTGGGACCCATTCTATAATGATATAATGGTAAAATATCACTTAAAACTTAAGTATATATTGTTATATAATTTGTGTCATATAATTTTAAATATCAAAAATTAAAATTGTCCATATTGGACACAAGTGACCGGTTGTGTGCTCATAAGAGACAATGATAATTGTCTTGATTTACTTGCACACAAACAGACTTGATAATGACACATCCTACAAGCTTTAATCATTTTAATAGAGCTCACTTGGAGGTCATGGGATCCGGCCATATTGGCCTTTATATAGAACAAAATTGTTCAATTTTTATCCCACTTCACTTGCTTATTTCTTACTTCTTTTACTAACTCAACATCTCTCTAAACTCATATGCAAACTAATATTCATATCATATTACTAGAGTAGTAATATTATCAATATTAGTGAAAGATCAATCTTCTCTAATTATCTAGTATGATAGTAGTAGAGATTATTTGGGTGGATTCTTGGGTGCAACAAGAAGAAGACCTTCTACTTTGGAGGTTGTTTTATGAAGGATCATCCACTAATAATATGCTCAAGAACAATAAGAAAAGAGTTTCTTATTGTGCCCATTTATACCGAAATTCCAATGTAAGGAAATTTTATCTTATCTTTATATTTTTTTTCCTTTTATATTTGCATGCATGATAACTAGATCTTAAATCATTAAGTTAATGTAATTTAATGAACTAATTAGAGGAGTCTAATTAGAGAACTAGGACTTTCAAAAACTTGACGAAAACGCAATAAAGAATACATGGTTATGTTCCTAACAATGCCAATTATTCATTTCTAGTATCAATTTCTATTATACAAATCAAATGGAGGCAAACCCCCAAATTTTCTTAATATTCAAGGGGAGTTGATGCGTGCATTTTGTATAGACCTTTTAGGCCATATTTGCACGCATTTCCATGCTTATTTAGTAGTGTTTTACTACAAATGTCCCCCGAATAGTCTACTTTGGTTTGTTTTGTAATATTTGCAGATATGGACCAGAATGACGGAAAACTAGCTATTTTATAGCTCCTCAAGCATGCATAAGTGAGTCGGAAAGGAATCTTGGTGTCTCGGAATGCATGAAGTCGTGTTAAAGGAATGGAAGAACGAAATCCATGAGCAAAACACTCGTTCGAGGTGTAAAAGCCTTCGATCAACTATTTTATTACTTAGAAGCCCTCGATCGAGCATTGTTCTGCTCGATCGAGCTGTTGGCCTTGGAAGTTTTACTCGATCAACCACTATGGTTAGTCGATCGAGTGTTCCTGTCTCAAACTTTCCTCGATCGAGTACTTTTGACAGCAAATTCTGCTCGATCGAGAGGTTACATGCTGATGGGCTTCGCGAGATTGTGTGTTAAGCAATAGACGCCTTGTAATTTCTTATTTTCATTTTACTTAAGGGTGAAAAAACGAGAATAATATATATATAACTTCTTACCCTAGATTTTATCATTCACTTTTATTCTGGATCTGAATTTGAGGACTTCTTCCGACTTTCTTCTTCTTTCAATTTCGGGTATTATTGTTCTTGAATTCAAATAGCTATTTCTCTATGTCTTTTTGTTTCTTATTTATTATTGTTGTTGTTCTTCTTTCAATTATGCGTAGCTAATTCCTTTGCTAGGATTTAGGGGAACCATGGCTTAGGTAAGATGAATTGATTAGTAATCTTTAAATTAGGTTTGGATGCAATCATCACATTTAATAGCTTTTAATTGTTTGAGTCGACGCAATCAATTGACTGACTTGATACCCCCTTGACCTAGATCGAAAGATTGGAAAAGGACAGATAAGTGATGAATATTGGGATTATGCTAATGAGGGCGAGAGCTAAGTTAGTATATTTTAGGGAGAATAGCGGACCGAAAGGACCTTTTCACTACCCACAAACCTGTTTAGACTTTACTTTGATTTATTCCTGACCCTAGATGCCATGGGGAACCGACGATCCTAGTTCTCTCCTATCTGTTATTTCACTGATAAGCGAATATTTGTATGATTTTAACCCCCATTTTAGCTCTGTTTTGTTTGGCATTTGTGCTTTGTTAAGCCATTTTATGAGCTAATATCGTCTTCTAGGCAAATTCCTGTGTTCTAACCTGTTTTGTAGGGAAAGTGACGTTTCTACGCCCTTTTTCTATATTCCCGAGCATTTGCCTAGAACCCGACGACTTGAAGAAGAAAGCTTGGCCATGTCAAAGGCATTTCAAGAAGGTTCACTAATTCAAAAGAGAGAAGAAGTAAAGACGATGTCGCAGTTGTCGGAAGATCAATCAATTGAGCGGAAGAATTCATCGCTTTACATCAAACCCAATTAACAAACCCGATTGAAGAGGTCAAGGGGGATGATGGAAGTCAAGTCAAAGCAAAGGGAGACGAAACGTTAGTCAAAAGCTTCTAGATGACAACTTACCCGATCGGGTAAGTGTGTACCCGATCGGGTATCTCTGCTGCTTCGAGCAAAATGCTTCAATTTCCTATTTTTGTCCTATATGTTCAATGCTCGACCCCTTCCCCACGAAACCCTAATGCTATATAAAGAGAGCTCCAGCCCCTCTTCTCAACACAACTCATCTCAATCTCACACATAACATCTCTTCTCTTCTTACATTTTCTCTTTAGTTTAGTCTTTCTAGTTTAGATCATTTTCTTCTTTTGTCTTTAGTTCTTAGTTTATCTCTGTCCATTTCACATCAAAAAATTAGGTTAGATCAATAAGAATTTCAATCTTTGTAATCTACTTTGTTGGGTTCAAGTGTTCTAATTCAAGTAACGATTATTCTATGCGAGGGATTTCTATTATTGTTATCGCTTTCGTTGTTGATCGTCACCTAGGTATTTCTAATTTATCCTTTGTTTAAAGTTCTTTGTGTTTCTTATTTGATTGTTATTTTCTATTCATATTATCTTAGATTCCTTTTTCATGTTGTTATAATCGTAATTTCATTTCTTAGATTGTCAATTAGCGTCGTTATTATCGCCTTATAAAGAGTCCTAAATTATTGTCAAAATCAAATAAACATGTCTATCCTAGTTTTCATTATCACCATCATTTTAGATATAAACATTATCATGAGTGAGTAGTCACCTTTCTAGGGTGTAGGGTAGCCATGTTAGATTGATTAAAAGATGATAATTGGATAAAAGAAATTGTGCTTTTAAAACATTGTGTCTATGCATGTTTGGACTAAAACGATAGTTGACGATTCCTGATCAAAATCATTGACTAGTATGGAATTCTTTTCCAAGGTAGAGATACGCGAATTGAATAGACAAAGCATGACATGGTGGATTAAGACCTAGTAAATTGCCTAAAAGCCTGCTAGACCATCTGATCTATGATTGTAATGAACACATCATTCTTACGAACTCACAATGAATTATTTGCATGTTCCATATCCAATTTCATCAATATGTCAATCTACATGTGTGAACCTACTTCCCTAGATGCTTTTCATTATTGTTAATTCATCATTTGCTTTATTGCTTTCATCTTCAATTGTTTTTATTTTGTTTTCATTTATGCTTTTTGTTAGTTTAGACATCATAATCCCAAAACCCAGAAACACGTTAGATAAGACCCAATTGCGAGACACTTCACATTCTATAGGAAACACCTACTCCCTGAGGATCGACCCCTACTTCCCTAATTACATTAATTTGTTATTAGCCTAGTATGGGTAATTTATCTTTGTATCAGGCTCGCGACAAGCACGATTAAATTTTGGCGCCGTTGCCGGGGAGCACAGTTTAGGTTTCCTTTTTTCCTGTGATTTCTATCGCAATTAGTTTTATCTAGTCTTTAGGAACCCAAATTCCTTTAGACCTCTCTTGATTTTTCATCTTAGCTTTCCAATCTTATGCCCAGATCTTCTAGACTAGGGACCCGTATCTCTTTAGACCCCGAACTACAAAAGGACTCTGCGTAGGAAACTAAAGCTATTCAACGAAATCTCAAAAGTTTCTGATACTTCAAGTTTAGATCGTATTCGTGAGAAATAATCGGATATTTTATCTAATGTCGAAGGAGAAGAAGATCCATTCTCATCTCCATTCTCAAAAACCAATCAACTTTCAACCAACACTGCATCTTCATCTTCACAAAAGAAAATGGTTCGACTTTCCGACCATTCCAAACCAACTGCAGATACACTTCCAAGGGGTATCGCTACACTTCAAATCACCGCCCAAAACTTCGAAATCAAACCTGCCTTCATCAATTTAATAGAAAGAAGTCAATTTGGTGGCAATGCCACAAAAGATCTCAACCTTCATATTCAAAACTTCTGTGACTATTGCTCCACAATTAGACAAACTGGAGTATCCCAAGAGCAGATTAGGGAAATGCTTTTTCCCTTCTCTTTAACAGGAAAGGCAAAACTCTGGATCAATAGTCTTGACCGAGTTGCCTTAGGAATAGCCGACTGGGATGGTCTAGCTCTTGCTTTCTATCAAAAGTACTTCCCACCAGAACGAACCGCGTTCTTACGGAGTCAAATCACTGGATTCCGTCAGAGAGGCGATGAAAGCCTTTACGAGGCATGGGAAAGATACAAAGAATTACAAAGAGAATGCCCTCATCATGGCCTTAATTCATGGTTTTTAGCTATCACCTTCTACAACGGTTGTTGTGGCGAATCACGTCGTATCCTCGACTCCGCTAACAATGGTCGTTTCGATCAAATCGATGTAGAAATAGCTAGTACAACTATTGAGTCAATGGCAATCCACGATTCTCAGTATAGCAACTCACGTGCTATGCCACTCAAAACCAAGCAGGACGATTCAAGTAAAGTAGCACTCCTAGAAGCCCAAATAGCCCTTCTGCAGCAACAAGTACGAAGTCTTCCCAATCCAAGGAACATGTTAACGTCACTAACCACGTAGTGGTATGTGATACATGTGGGGTTGGAGGGCATAGTTTTCGAGAATGTAGAAGTTCGATAGAGCAAGTCAATGCCTATCAATGATATAGGCAAGGCAACGCTTTCTCAAACTTCTATAACGAGAACACAAAAAACCATCCTTTTTTGTCCTACAAAAGCACCAACATTCAAAATCCCCACCAACAGATTCAACAACCATTCACACCACATCAACAGAAGCCTTACAATCCACCTGGTTTTCAAAACCAGAGAACTTCATTTCAATCTAACTTCAACCAACCTTACCAACATCAACCTCAATACCAACCACCCCAAATTCAAAGCCAACCTAATGACTCAAGCTTGAGTAAAATTGAATCCATCCTTCTTCAAGTTGTTCAAAAACAAGATTCAATGTTTGCTCAACTTCAAAAGAGTGATCAAGCTCAAAGTGCTGCCATCAAGATGCTTGAAACTCAAATGGCCCAATTGGCTGCCTCTAACACCCAAAGAAAACAAGGCCAACTCCCACCTCATGGTGAACAACCGAGGGGCACCGCAAATGCTATCACCCTTAGGAGTGGTACCACTTATACGGAACCTCAGCAACCCAAAGAAAAAATAGTTGAGCCTACACAAGTAGAGAGCCAAAAAGATTCTCAACCATCCACCGCTAAGGAAGCGGAAAACAAACCTGAAAAGAAGGATGAACTTGAAAAGGAACCCATCAAAATCCAAGTTTCATTTCCCTAACGTTTGAGGAGAAATTATAAGGAAACCCAGTTCAGCAAATTCATGGAAGTAGTCAAAAACCTCCAAGTAACGGTTCCCTTCACTGAATTAATCACTCAAATCCCTTCTTACACGAAATTCATGAATGATATATTGACTAAGAAAAGGACTTTAAATGATGTTGAAATCATAGCATTCACAGCTGAATGCAGCGCGTTATTGCAAAATAAGTCCCCTCCTAAGTTAAAGGATCCTGGTAGTTTCTCTATACCTTGCACTATAGGCACCTACACAATCGATAAAGCTTTATGCGATCTAGGTGCTAGTGTAAGCGTCATGCCCTATTCCATCTGCGAAAAATTGAATATGGGAATTCTCAAATGCACTAGTATCACTCTGCAAATGGCAGACCGTTCTCTAAAACAACCTATGGGAGTTTTAGAAGATGTGCCTGTCAGAGTAGGGAGGTTTTTCATTCCCGTCGATTTCATTGTGCTAGACATGGCTGAAGATTCGCAAATCCCAATCATTTTAGGAAGGCCATTTGTACACACTGCAGGAGCAGTAATCGATGTCAAGAATGAAAAATTGACACTAGAAGTAGGTGATGATAAAGTCACCTATAACTTAAACAGTGCAATGAAAAGCCCTATGTTTGAAGAGCCTTGCTGTTGAATCTCTGTATCCATTAATAATTGAGGATCCTTTAGAAGCAATCTTGTTGCTGGAGGATATCTCTGAGAACGACAATTTTGAGATCAGTGAGCTAGAAAAGGACTTGACTGGAAAAGAGATACCATTTGAAGAAGTTGAAGAGTTCATAAGCTTAATCGATACTCCTGCCAAGGCAGAAGTACATAAACCTGAACATAAACCTCTTCCCTCAAATTTAAAATATGCTTTTTTAGATGAATCAGAACATTGCCCAGTCATAGTGAGTGCTCTCCTAAATGAAAATCAGTTAAACTCACTATTGACTGTCTTGAGAAAGCATAAAAAGGCAATAAGCCCCGACTTTTACATGCATAGAATCAACTTAGAAGAAGGTAAAAAACCTTGTGTTCAAGGTCAACGCCGTCTTAATCCAAACATGCAAGAAGTAGTTAAAACTGAAGTTCTGAAATTGCTAGATGCTGGCATAATCTATGCAATCTCTGACTCTAAATGGGTTAGCCCTGTCCAAGTTGTTCCTAAGAAAGGAGGAACAACAGTAGTCAAAAATGAAAAAAATGAGCTTATCCCCACAAGGATTGTGACGGGATGGCGTATGTGTATTGATTACAGGAAGTTGAATCAATCAACTCGAAAAGATCACTATCCTCTGCCCTTCATTGATCAAATGCTAGAGAGGTTAGCTAGCCACAAATACTTCTGCTATCTAGATGGTTACTCAGGATTTTTCCAAATTCCTATCCACCCTGAGGACCAAGAGAAAACAACTTTCACCTGTCCCTATGGTACTTTCTCTTATCGCAGAATGCCATTTGGCTTGTGTAATGCACCTGCCACTTTCCAGCGTTGCATGACTAGTATCTTTTCAGATTTTGTTGAAACTATCATGGAAGTATTCATGGACGACTTTAGCGTCTATGGCATTTCCTTTGATAAGTGTTTGACAAATCTATCCAGAGTACTAAAACGCTGTGAAGAAGTCGACCTTGTTCTCAATTGGGAAAAGTGTCACTTCATGGTGAATGAAGGTGTAGTTTTAGGACACATCATTTCTGAAAGAGGTATAGAAGTGGATCGAGCTAAGATCCAAGTTATTGAACAACTGCCACCACCATCTAATGTAAAAGGAATCAGGAGTTTCCTTGGCCACGCCGGTTTCTACCGACGGTTTATAAAAGATTTTTCAAAAATAGCCAAGCCCCTGACTGAGCTTCTTTTCAAGGATGCACCTTTTAATTTCACAAAGGAATGCCTTGAGTCATTCAACAAAATCAAACGCGCTTTGATCACCGCACCTATAATCCAGTCACCTGATTGGAATCTTCCATTTGAACTAATGTGCGATGCGAGTGATTATGCCGTAGGAGTTGTTTTAGGGCAAAGAAAGGAAAAGTTCCTTCATGCAATTTACTATGCTAGTAAAACCTTAGATCCTGCCCAAATCAACTATGCCACCACTGAAAAAGAACTTCTTGCCATTGTCTATGCCTTAGACAAATTCCGTTCTTACCTTATAGGATCAAAAGTCATTGTCTATACTGACCATGCTGCCTTGAAATATCTGCTTTCAAAGAAAGAGGCAAAACCTCGACTTATCCGATGGATCTTACTCCTTCAAGAGTTTGATTTAGAGATCCGGGATAAGAAAGGAGCAGAAAATGTAGTCGCTGACCATCTCTTAAGGATAAGAGTAACTGAAATAGGATTACCAACGCCAATTAATGATTCGTTTGCTGATGATTTATTAATGGCAATTACGGACTCTTCTCCTTGGTATGCTGATATTGCCAATTTTCTTGTCAGTCGCCAGCTACCTTCTGACCTTTCTTATAACCAAAGAAAGAGATTTTTGCATGATGCAAAATTCTTTGTTTGGGATGACCCTTATCTTTTCAAGCAGTGCTCAGATGGTCTTTATAGACGATGTATCCCCCAGTGGGAAGTTAAAGGAGTTTTAGAAGGATGCCACTCATCTGCTTATGGTGGTCATCATGGTCCGTCCAAGACCGTAGCCAAAGTCTTACAATCCGGGTTTTTCTGGCCCTCGATGTTTAAAGATTCAAAAGACTTTGTTATGGCTTGTGACGCTTGTCAACGAATGGGTCAAATATCCAAGAGACATGAAATGCGTCAAAACGGCATATTAGAAGTCGAAATATTCGATGTCTGGGGTATTGACTATCAAGGGCCATTCCCTTCTTCTAACGGAAATCGTTACATCTTAGTCGCTGTCGACTATGTTTCGAAGTGGGTAGAAGCAATTTCCAATCCCACCAATGATGCTAGAGCTATGATACGACTATTTAAGAAGATCATCTTTCCGCGTTTTGGTGTACCCAAAGCCGTGATAAGTGATCGAGGAACTCATTTTTGGAGAAAAGCAGTTAGACACTATGCTTGCCAAGTATGGTGTGTATCACAGACGAGGATTAGCCTACCACCCACAGACCAGCGGTCAAGTAGAAGTCTCAAACAATTCTTCAGAAAGTAGTCTCAAGATCTAGAACCGATTGGAGTAATAAGCTCGATGACACCTTATGGGCTTATCGTACAACTTTTCAAAACCCCGATTGGAACATCTCCCTATCGATTGGTTTATGGAAAGGCCTGTCATCTTCCTGTCGAGTTAGAATACAAAGCTTACTGGGCTATCAAAGAACTCAACTTAGACACTAAGCTTAGCACTGATAGACGACTTTTGCAACTCAATGAGCTAGAGGAATTTCATTTGCAAGCTTATGAGAATTCTAGGATCTACAAAGAGAAAACGAATCGTTGGCACGACAACATGATAATTAAGAAAGAATTTAATGTCGGTGACCAAGTACTTCTTTTCAACTCCCGTTTGAAAATTTTTCCAGGAAAACTTCGATCACGATGGTCTGGACCATTCACTGTCACATATGTGAGCAAATACGGCTATGTGGAAATAATGGCTAGCAATGGTAAAAAATTCAAAATCAATGGACACAGACTGAAACTCTACTATAGCAATTCTATCATTGGATGCTTAGATATTGTCTATATGGAGCGTCAATCCCCAACCCAATGATTTCATAGAAGAATTCGTCGAGCGAGACGTTACCAGCGCTTCTCGGGAGGCAACCCGTGTTTTCCCTTTTTGCATTTTTATTTTTCCTTTTCCCTTTTTCGTTGTTTTGTTAGATTTCCTTTGCAGATGAAAGAGTTTTTGAAGAATCTATAAAGACCTTCCTTGTCAAGTCCAAAAGACTAGCTTAGGGGAGTCCGCACTCACTAGTAAGCTTCATTCTTCTTTCGTTTTTAACCTTCTTCCCATTAAGCATCTCGTTGCATATTTAGTCTTTGTGCTCACATTGAGGACAATGTGATGTTTAGCTTGGGGGAGGGATTGCATTTTCCCATTCTGCATTTTAGTTGTTTATATTTTTGCATTTTAGAATAAGAGAGAAATTTTAAATTTTGAACACAATTGAATGCTTTTCATGCTTTGCTTGCTTGTTTACTATGCTATCATGTTACATTTTCCCAAACTTAGAGCTTTCAAACCATAATGATTCAATATTCATTGAATTTTGCATACATGGGGAAGTCTTGTACACAGTAGGCATGGAATGAATCTATAGATGAGTACGCTTGATCTTGACATTTGGCAAGTTACATATATTGTAAGGTAGAACCTCCTTAGACTGGTACATCTATACCCAGTCTCATCTAGGTGTGTATAGTTCTCCTTGTGATGTGTGTCATGTCAAAACGCATAAGTATGGTTCTCATTTCATTTCTATAAGCATTGCATTCATGATTCACTATGATTTGAAGCCTTTTACACTTTAAATTACCCTCAAAATTAGACCCTTCATACAAATGCTTCACAAAAATAATAGCTACAAATAAAAACTGCCTACCTTTTGAGCTAGTAGCTAGACTATGGTGTATGGGTGCCATTTTGAGAAGATTTGTTCCTTAATGTCAAAGTGAATTTGGAAGAACGAAATTGTTCAAAAAGTAATGTTATGTTCAAAAGAAAATGAAATAGAAAGAAAAAAAATAATAAGAAGTTGTGAGTATCTCCTCAAAATATCAAATCAATAGAAGGAGTTTACCCTTGTGTTTCGTGTGTAATAAGCCACTTGTTCCTTTTGGCTTCGTTATTCGTCTTTTGAGAATTAACCGAAAGTTTGGATTGATTATTCATTTATCATTGGTCAGTTGCTAGCTCATTCTAACCTTCACATGACCATAACTATTTGTCCACCTTTCGCCCATTTCCCAAAGCCTTCTTCTTATTTTTTGGCTTCTTTTCTATGTGCATTGTGATCTTTGACTTGTGTTTTGAATTGTTTACCATATTAGACTGCGGACACATTTTCATAAGTCGTAGATAGGTGAGTGTCTCAAAAATATTACACATAAAGAAATCACCGTTTACATGCAATGAGTGTTCGAGTGTGCCGTGAGAGTCCATTTGTCAAAAGATCATGCAAGAGCCGAAAATTCTAAAATGAAATTCTTTGTGCTACGCCATTATGTAAATCTCAGCCATGTTTATGTATCATTCTTGCCCACGTTGTAACACCCTCGAATTTGCGGAAAGATAAACAAGTAATTTAAAAAAATAAAAGATGAGAATACGTCTTTAATAGGTTCACTTTAGTGAAAATCTGTAAATTTAAAAAAAACCGGAACCTATCATTAAATATATTCATCATAACAAAGGTGTCTTAAAGAAAAAGGTTCATAACAAAAAGGAAATAATATTATACATAAGAAGTATCCAAAACGGGAGACATATCTCCCTAATAAATACGGAAATAAAAGAGTGTATTAAATAATACAATCCTAAGAACCGAATATAGGTCCAAGGTAATCTTCACTCGCTAGCTCGTCAATGTACCCAAGTATGCATCACAAACCTGCCAACCGCATTAAATATAAACACGGAAGCCACAGTCAGTGGGGAGTAACTCCGAGTTCTCCCAGCCACGAAATGTCGAGTTTAATAAAACATGAATAACATAAAAGAGATGTATATGGAAAATACAAAACCTTAACAAATACGATATGCTTTTCATGTTATGAAACAAATAACTAACATATAACTTAGCATATGAAGGATAAGCTACTCATGCAAGCTATCATGTGAATCGGTTAACAACCTATACCACGAGGTAGGGAAGCTAGTATTTCAGCTCAGAGGTTACATTTAAAACATGGCCTGGATACAACTCAACCCTAATCATACAAACTATCATGTGAATCAGTTAACAGCCGGTAATCCAAACTCTATCAACCTTAGCCGGCTTGCATCTCACCTTCTAAGATTCCTAGAATCATCAAACATGAAAGACCAATACGTCTATAAACAGGCATAAGTTCTTAGGACAGTCAATAGTCGACTTCTGTAACTCGAGGCTATACCACAAGGTAGGAAAACATCCTAGTCCTAGACTGATCAGACCTAGCGACAACAGCTAACCCATTCCATGTCTCATTACCAAAAGTACATGAGAATCTCTACTAGGCGACCCCCTAAGCAGAGTTGGCTAGTACTTAAGCTGGCTCCATTCCCAAAGTGGAAGCAATTAGGCAGCCATGCCCCAGCTTGAATATAAACCCACCAAGCCGGGAACACAAAAGCTATCAAGCTGTGAACTCCATATGCTCGTTAAAGATAGTAAGGCCTATCAATGTCATGGTCCAAGGTGCTCATTTAGAATTAGAATGGTCAAGACGCCATATAATCATAATTCTCTATGAGTACCTAGTCAACACGACATATATCATACAATTAAACAGTCACGGGAAAAACTTCCTATCATTTGACTAATTGCATATAAATCACTTTCAAATATCATATCGCCTCATATCTACTAAGGCTCATTCATTCATTCATTCAATAAAACCTTACCTGAAGACAAATCCCCGGCCCGAGTCCCGCGACGGGTCATCAGTCAAAACGGGGCTGACTAGATCATAGTTTGACCAAACCCGTTTGGTCAAACCGGCTAGAAACAGAGTCTTAGCCATTTAGGCTTGAACATAAGAACATCATATTCATTTCATGCTATTTCATTCTAATTTCTAACATGTGAATTATTAATTCTTACGAAACCCGCTAGACTTAAAGGATATCAAATTAAACTACAATCTCATGCTATAATTTCTAACATGTGAGAAATAATAATATTATGAAAAACCGTTTAATTAAATAATTTACTTATTAAAATTTCCCACTTGCTAAATATTACAAAACATGATATAATAATAACAATAAAATCAAAAACCGTCACAAGCCCATAAGGAGGACTCACGGCCTGTTTTGGGCCGAGACTAAACCGGGTCTGAACCGGGCCCACGGGCTGGTTTGGGCCTGTTTTGGTCGACATTTCTAAAATCGTTTCTTAATATTTCCCGCATGCTTAACATATTTAAAACCCGTCAAAACAACAACAAAACAATCAAGTATCGACACAAGTCCAAAGGGCCAATAACGGACCAACCTAGACCGACCTGGACCGGGCCTGAACCGGCCTGGTTTGGGTCGGTTTCTCTGCCACCATACACGGCCACCACCAACAACAACACCAAATTTATTTCTAACATGTTTTAATTAACAACCATCCATTTTAACAACCAATTCAACCATCATTCATACAAAAATTATGATTATGAACAAATCATCCAACATGTCAAAAACATCAAATATGTTAAAAACTCATAAAACTTAATAATAATAACAACCTAGCATGTTACTACTTAAAACCGTAAATAACAAAAACATAAGTAAAAGTATGTAACATTAATTCGTCGAGTAACTCGGTAATCGTTACCTTAGCTAGCACAAAATCAAATAGCACCCAAAATAAGACCTAAGAACCCGTCTACTAATCTTCTTCTAAAATATACGAGTCACCAAACTCGTCTTCATAATCTTCTCCTATAAGAAATGACAAAAATAACATTATTAGAATTAAAACTTGATTTCAACAATTAAAATGTTGAAAACGATTTTGTCGGAATTGAAAATGAAACGTACTCGGAGATGAAGAGCGGAGAGGAGACTTTAGAAATATAATTTAGAACGGATTTGACCAAGTAACGAAGGTTTTGTGACGATTTTGCTCAAGAACGATCAAGAACACCAAGAACAATGGTGATTATATTAAAGAAGGTATTAATTAGATATTAAGTTGATTTAATGTAAAATGAAAAGATAATTAGTGAGTAAGTGGGGGAGGTTGTGCCGTGTATTATAGGGGTTAATGGGAGTCGGGTTTTGAACTTGTTGTTACGGGATTGACTCGGGTTTTATAAATATATTATGGTAAATATCTAGATATTATTAGATATTATGTTTGTTTAATCAAATATCTAGATATTATTAGATATTATGTTAGTTTAATGAAAATATCTAATCCTAAGAGAAGAGGGAAGAGGCGTGTGGAGGTGGAAGGAATCGGGTCTGTTTTTAAGCGATTTGTTGCGGAATTAAAGTTGACAGATCGATAAAGTTACAAATATCTTAGATATTTGTATTAGTTTAATCAAAGTAATCAAAAGCCTTAAAATGAGGGAAAAAGGTGTTTTGGGCGTGTGGCACATGTAGGAGTCGGGTTTTGGGTTTGTTTCGGGACTTAAGTTGACTCGGGAATAGTTAAATGAAGTTCGGGTTTAAACCGTATACCCTACTCTTTAATTCCTAATAAATTCAAAATAATTATATTAAATTATCATAAATTCAAATAAATCGTAATAAATTAAAATAAATTAAATTTATTATTTTTTCAAATATAATTTCGGTCTTTCAAATTACGGGTTGTTACAATCACCCCTCCTTTTAAAAAGTTTCGTCCTCGAAACTTAGAAGGAGGAATGTGACATATATGTAGGTCTATTTCAAACCTTTAAAAATATATTTGTAATAAAAATACAGGGTCTTATCAATGTGTAACAACCCGAAAAGTACCCAAATTTTCTAGTAAAAATATTTACTAACACTTTTCAGCAGACTCAAGTTTTTAAAATAGAATTTATTGTTTAGAGTCGTATTTTGAAATTCCGCGTTCGTATTTGGAATTTCTGAGAGATTTCATGAAAATCCCGTTTTTAGTCATCTTTGACTTTTCTTGACTTTTAAGTCGTCTTTGACTTTTCTTGACTTTTTAAAGTCGTCATTGACTTTTCTTGACTTTTAAGTCGTCATAAACTTTTCTTGACTTTTAAGTGATCTTTGACTTTTCTCGACTTTTAAGTCGACTTTGACTTTCGTTGACTTTTCCGACTCATCTCGTAAATTTTGAAGACCGAAATTTTATTTTAAAAAATAATATTTTTAATTTATTTTTATTAAGATTTATTGGGATTTATGAAAATTTAATATAATTGTTTTGAATTTATTTGGAATTAAAGAATAACTTTTACGGTTTTAACCCGAATGTTATTTAACTATTCCCGAGTCATCTCAAATCCCGAAACAAACCCGAAACCCGACTTTGGCATGAGTCACACGCCCATGTCATCTTTTTCCACTCACAATTAGATATTTTAATTGTTTTGATTAAACTAATAATAATATCTAGATATTTATTAACTTTATCGATCAGTTAACGAAAAATTACGCAAAACCGTCGAAACAGATCCGTTTTTCTCACCTTACCCACGCTCTTTCCTCTCTCAATAGACCTTGTATTTCATTTCTTTTGATTACAATAACCATAATATCTTAATAATTGATTTAATTAACCTTAAATTTAATCAATTACCGTAATATAATTATTAAACGCGAATCAATTCCGTAACAACAATTTCAAAACCCGACTCCCTATTTTCTCTATATGTACACGGCTCACCCACCCATCATTACTCACTAACAACTTTTCATTTTACAACAAATCAAATTAAGATCAAATTAATCGTTCTTCATCGTTCTTCATTTGTTCTTGAGCGTTCTTCATCCGTTCTTCGTCGTTCTTGAGCAAAATCATCATAAAACCTTCATTTCTTAATTAAATCCGTCCTCACTTATATTTCTAGAATCTCCTCCTCGCTCTCCATCTTCTAGTACGGTTTATTTTCAATTCCGTCAAAATCGTTTTCAACATTTAATTTATGGAAAATCAAATTTAAGTTCTAATAATGTTTTCTTGTCATTTCTTATAGGGGAAGATTTTGAGGACGAGTTTGGAGACTCGTATATTTTGGGGGAAGATTAGTAGACGGGTTTCTTATTTTATACTTCTTATTTTGGTGCTAATTGATCTTGCTAGCTAAGGTAATGATTCCGAGTTACTCGACGATTTAATGTTACATAGCTTTTGTTTCTTTGGTTTTTGGTTCATCTTTTGTTTTTGATCATGTTATTATGATTTATGGATTTTTAGTTAGTAACATGCTAAGTAGTGGTTAGTATTATGTTTTTATGAATTTATAACATATTGGTTGTTCTTGACATAGTTGGATGATTATTTAAAATCATGATTTTTGTATGGATGGTTGTTAAAAATGGTTGTTTGTTAATTAAAAACATGTGGGAAATAATTTGTTGTTGGATGATGTTGAAACCGTGTAAGGGGCTGGAAAATCAGCCCAAACCGGACCCAAACCAGGCCGGTTCAGGCCGGTTCAGGCCCGGTCCAGGCCGGTCTGGGTTGGTCCATGGGGGGTCCGGGTTTTGGTCTTTGGGTTGTGTCGATGTTTGATTGTTTGGTTGTTGTTTTGACGGGTTTTAATTATGTTAAGCATGCGGGAAATATTAAGAAACGGTTTTAGTAAAAGTTGGAAAAACAGCCAAAACAGCCCAACAGGCCCGTGGGCCCATCCAGGCCCATGTTGGGTCCGGCCAAAATCAGCCCGTGGGTCCCACTTGGGACTTGTGACGGTTTTTGAGTTATTGTTATTTTATCGCGTTTTGTAATAATTAGCAAGTGAGAAATATTAATAAGTAAAATATTTAATAAAAAGGTTTTTCATAAAATTATTATTTCTCACATGTTAGAAATTATAAAACGAGATCATAGTTTAATTTGATATCCTTTAAGTCAAGCGGGGGGTTACGTAAGATTTAATAATTCACATGTTAGAAGTCTTAATAAAATAACATGTAATGATTATGATGATTCTTATGTTCAAGCCTCGAGGGCTAAGACTCTGTTTCTAGCCGGTTT